>ML677339.1:29870401-29899072 GCA_007922305.1 Dermatemys mawii
AGGGAGAAGGAGCAAGGGTGCTACAGACTCAGGGGAGGGGGCGGGGGCCTTGGGGTAAAGGGTGGAATGGAGGCAGGGCCTGGGGTTGAGCAGTAGAAAGTTGGCACCTGTAGCTCCAGCCCTGGAGTCAGCACCTATGCAAGAAGCCACATATTAACTTCTGAAAAGCTTCATACAGCTCCAGAGCCACAGATTGGCCACCTCTGTTCTATACCTTCGGGAGTGCCCTGTAACCTCCATAGTCCTCATATACATATAATTGTGATATTGCATATAAAACATGCCTTGTAAGATATCATGGGAAAGGTTATAATCTGCTGAAACCCACCATTCCATCTAAATATGTACATCATTAATGCATATGAAGTTATGAGGTTGTGTTGTATGGTTGTCAGTAAAACATGATGTAAGTTGGGGAATCAGCCAGATACTAGCTCCCCAGGGACAACAGCAAGAAAAGTAACCAGTGCCTAGGAGGATGTCAAACCACCATCAACAGCCATTGTCCAGCAAGGGAGTTACAATTCAATGACTCACCTGCATAAGGCCACACCAAAGAAATTGCTCAAACTTGCCTGGTGACTCAGCAATGCCCACCAGAGATGCCTGATTTTGTGTTCTCCAAGCACATGACTAAGGGTATAAAACAGAACACAAGGGCCCCATGCTTGGCCTTTTCTCCTTCCTCCACTTATGCTGTCAGCAAGGACACCCAGAAGACTGAAGACGCCAACTGAGGAGAATGGCCCAGGTTTCAAGGGTGAATCCTGTGTACTCTAAACTGTACTCTCTAGTAGGATGAGAAAAACTGCTTAATCTAGATGTCGCCCAATCTAATAGGGCTGAGAGTTTAGACTGCATGCTTACATTTGATTTGATTTGGTAACCACTCTGACTTTTTGCCTATCACTTATAATCATTTAAAATCTATTTTTGTAATCAATAAACTTCTTTTACTGTTTATCTTCACCAGTGAGTTTGCCTGAAGTATTTGGTAAATCTGCTCACGTTTGCAAAGGCTGGTGTATATCCACTTTCCATTGATAAAGTGGTGAACCAATTAATAAAATCCTGAGCAGTGCAAGACTGTGCATGCCTGAGGTACAAAGCTGGGAGCTAGGGGGATTTGGCTGGTGCTTTTCCCTGTGTGATTCATGAGTGGCTCTCGGAACATTCATGGAATCTAGCTGGGTGTGGGGCTCAACGTGCTGTTGTTCTGTGTGACAACAGTGCCTGGAAGGATTTACTGCTTGTCTCTAGCAAAGCACTGTGAGAGACAACCCAGGCTGGAGAGATAAGGGGGCACAGCGGTCTCACAGTTCCAGGCTGCATGCCAGTAATCCCATCACAACATAATAAAAACATTTGTTTGATATTATAAATAAAGGTTGACTAGTATGATAAATAGCTTGACAATGCACTTAAAGATTATGTACTAACAGTGCTTAACAATTATAATCTACTACCTTTATAATCACTTTAGGCATAAAAGGTATTGTTTGTTTCGTTTACGTATAGACAAAATGTTTGCCTTAGTTTTAAGCCTCCTGGTAGTTTGTCAATAAATAGAAAATATCATATTTCTACTCAAATTGTCATTTGGGAACAGGTTCTGTATTGCCTTTATTTTGGAAATAGTTCATTCTTTGAAAATATTATTTTCCTGGTAAACTGAAAGCCCTTGCTTCTTAAGTAGGTTATCTCCTTCTCCGTCTCTTTATTCAAATATAGCCACAGCTGGTCAGTTTACTGAGTGAAGTCCATTTTGGAATGTCTGTGGTGAACTCCCATCCCAGGAAGCTTGGGAGAGATTTTTCCTCTAGATGTTGCCAGATGAGGTCAAAGATTTATTGGATTGCCACTTTAACATTCTCTTCCTGGGACTATTCAAGCTTTAGATCCTACTGAGGGAGCATGGAGTGTGTCATTCTGTTTAGATGTTACTGGGAAAATCCCACCCATTGTAAAATTATCAGAATTTGAGAGCAGCCTTGGTTCACATTGTCTTGTTGGAAACGAAACATTACAGTATAGAGTGAGATTTCAGTGGGGAAAAGTAACACACAGCTAACTTTCAGCAAACGCACAGTCGCCGAAATGATCAAGATGTCTTACAGTTTTTGTCTTTGTGAATAACTGTAAAGATTGAAGCTTGTTAAATCTTTCATGGAATCCTTTGTTTTTCTTTGATGTTTCTTTATTGAGTTATGTTTATGAGGCTTATTACTTTGCCCTTCTGTTTAGTAACTGGTTTTCTAGCACTTTTTCACCAACATCCTTCTTATTTAATTTTAATAAACCAAGCAAAGCACTACAGTAATATAACATGCAGATGGTATTTTCATAGCAGACTGATATTACTGTGTAATTCAAGGTGTAAAATTTTAACTTGATGGAAATAATTATGGGAAGAAACAACTGAAAAACAAAGGCGTCCAGTGCCCACATCAGTTTCATTTCACTGTTTTCATTGAATCAGAAATAGAAGCATGAATGAAAAAGAGGAAATATTTTAAAACTCAGATGGCCAATTTCTGAATAGTTCCCTATTAAACGTTTTCTAAAGGATGCTTGAGAACATAAATCCTAATCCTTCTTGCATTAATTTTATCCTGATTTGTCCTGTTATATATGATTTTACTAAAGCATTTTAAGCTAAACAAAACCAGTAATTTCAAAGTAAGGCCTCAGTAGAAGCTATCACTTAACTATTGTGCAGATTTTAAAAAGGGATAGACTATTCTCTCAGGTTTCTGGGATCCTGACTGGAATGCCATCTTGATTGGAGATTGTTTAAAAGGGGTTCATTTCTGTTCTCATCCATAGACCATCAAAATATTAGGCCAAATTACATCCTTGGATATCTATTTTTATAAAGTGTTTCTATTACAGTTGGAAACCATTGAAAGGCATTGGTTTAGAATAGCTGCATAATTCACAAGTGGTGAAAAAATGTATACCTTAGCGTACAAGAAGAAAAGATGACACACACATTTTTTAACAACTCAAAAATTAAGTATTTTATCTATAAAATATCACAATTCTAAAATTCAATGTCTATTCCTGTCCTGGTTAAAAATAAGTGCTGTGTCCCACTGGAGAACTGTGCATCTGTTTTCTGGTAAAATGCTTATTTTTCTTTCTTGAGCTATCTGGCATTAACATGGCACTGACTCTGGAATATTCCAATTTGTGTTACTCTTCTTCAGTTAACTCAGAACTATCTATCTGCAGATGTCACTATAAGGCAGGTATGAATGTCTGCTGCAATAACAGAAACTTCCTTCTGAATAAGTTATGACATTATGTGCGGGGAAAATAGTTGGAATATTGCAGATCTCATTTCTCTATATAGTCATAAAATGTCCTGACAGCATCCAAATGATGAAGTGCTTTTTCTTGTCTGTGTGACCGTGACATTGTCGACAAAGAGTCTTGTAGCACCTTATAGACTAACAGATTTTAGGGATCATGAGCTTTCGTGGGCTAAAAATCGTGATCCCTAAAATCTGTTAGTCTATAAGGTGCTACAAGACTCTTTGTCGCTTTTGCAGATCCAGACTAACATGGCTACCCTTCTGATACATAACATTGTCTCTATCCTTTGAGGAATTTTAAAAGTAGAGATAGTGGGGAAACACTTCTGTAGGAGAATCAAGACAGTATTGACAGATAACACTGGAAAACTGCTCATATATCCGGGACTAAAAAAAAAAGTGGAAAAAAAGTCCTATACCCGAAGAACAGTTACATTTGGAGGATGTGGAGGTCTTGAATAGTTCTGTGTAATTTTCCTCGGTGAAAAATGGTACATGGGGAGTAATGCATAAAATGAATTATGCAATTATCAATAAATGTTGCAGAAAGAGAGAACACCATGTCCTTTCAAACATACCTTAGTTGGCAAAATGTTGTGTGTTTCAGCTGTTATCTCAATAGAGTTAGTTTAATATGATTGAAGAGTTCTGTCAAGGTGGAGAGTAGAGCATTTGAAACAGTGTTAACTGGCTTTGCATTATCAGAGTCCTCCAATACATTTAAAAAAACAAAAAACAAATGAACAAAAACCAAACAGCTTCAAATGTTAGCCTGTGTCTTGACTGTATTTTAAAATCACGTTAAGCTAAACTGAGTGCAGCTAACACATTTGAAAAACAGCTCTTTTGCCTGTCTACACACAAGGCCTTTTACAGTGTGTTTAAAAGGAAATTCTCATAAAACCATGTTGGGTATATATTTAAAACGTTAAATACATTACTACTATTACCCTAGATTATTAACATTTAGATATTTTAATAAACTACTTTGACTGTTACCATTTATGCTATATTAGTGATGTTATAGTTTCTGTCTTTGTTTTATTTTAACACTTTGGATTTTACGTGGTTTGGACAGGGAAATTGGACTGGTCTGTTTTAATCTGCTTCCTGCCGTCAAATTTCAATGTCTGGTTTTCATGCTCTAACACCAGTCTGGTATGTTGGACTTTACGTCATTTCATGGGGCAGAGGGACCTTTTAATTGGAGAGAAAAAGAAAACATTTTTTCACAAAATTAAGAAAGCAAAAAGGCATGAACAAAACATGATGACCTTTCTATTCATGTTAGTTTGGGTAATTCCCCCAGGCTCTCAATGCACTTTCCTTTATCAGAAACTAAAGACGTCACTCAATTAAATCTGCGTATGTTCATGAAAAGTATGGATCACTGTGGTTGGCTCTGCAGTGAAATTTTCCATTAGTAGGTATTCTGGTTGTTTATTGTATGGAAGGATCAAGTTGCAAGAGAGGATGACTAAGAGACACAAACAAATTAAGAAGTATAAATACTAACAGGGCAGGCTAAAGTATCAAATAAAAATGGTTCAAAGAAGTAAAGACAAACTCTTCGAATAAATCAGAATGTTAACAGCAAGCAGACACAGAACTGACTCTTTTACTCAATCTTCAGAGAGAGACTGTAGAACCTCTGTGACTTAGGCAGATATCCGGGGATCCACCGAGTATGGAGATGGACTTGTCCCTGCAATGATAGAGCAATTTGGGATGAGCTCAGTGAGGGGTCCTGGCACAGTTTTTCTTTCCTTTATTTCTCCCACTCATGGCTTTTTTTTCAAAGGAGAGTCTGGTCTGCCCAAAATATGGGTGATATCGCTAAAAAGCTAAATGAATTATTCAACTTTTTCTTTTTAAAGAAAGGCAGAAACTAGTGTAGCAGCTCCTAAACTGGGTGATGTGCTTTTTAGAAGAAAACAGAATGAATATTGATATGTTTTGCCCCCTGCACTGGAAGGGATAATGAGGCAGATAGACACTCAGGAGGAATCAGTCCCAACTGAACTGCATCTCATAACTCTGAATAAAGTAACAAAGTAAACAGGAACCAGCTCAGAAAAGTTATTTCACAGCCAGGAATCAAGGTTCCCCATAAAGGTAAAGGGTGTTTGGAGGAAAGAGTGTGGATTCCATGATAAAGAAAGGAAGAAGAGTGCATCCAATATACTATAGGCCTATAAATCTGTAGTTGCTGAGCTCTCTCGTGATTTCCCTTTTGCTGATGTCTCCAAATCATCAGGAACATTTCTTCTCGTTTTCAAGAACCTTGCATCTCTGTAAGTGTATCAGCTGTATTCCACTTCCTTGTAACTCTGTCTGATTGGGTAATACCCCTCTTGGCTTTAGAAGAAATCCTCCTGGATCAGCATTTTTCTTGTTCCAGATTTTGTCTTTTCAGGCATGAATGTGGTATGGGGGATACAGTCACTGAGGTTCAGGCAACCAGGGCCCAGAATCTATGAGCAATATGGGTCAGAACTCTTTTTCCCTTAGTAGTGTGGGACAGCATTGCTTCAGTGCCCATCTGGCCTCTATCTGGGTTTTTTGGGAGCAGGATTGCTAGGAAATATAGACAGCAGCTCACTTGTCATCATGGTTTCTGGGAAGTACCCTGGTTTTATCTACTCCCTTCTCTCCCAGATTCTTCCCACATTCAGGAAGAGCAGGAAGGAGGCTGGTTAAGAGGATTAGATTTTTTCCTGCTAATTTACCTAAGTTAACTCCGTTGGCTTAGTTTATTTTGCTTTGTAGTTATTTTAGAGACAAACACCACTAAGGAGTATCTGCACCAGTTTCTAAAAAGAATGTGGATAGTTGGGAGTGACTTGCTGAGGCAAACTGAAACAAACCTCCTAACGGTAAATATATTTTGAAGTCCAAAGGCATGGCTTTTATTTGTTCTTCGGCTAAGGGGTCAAGACTACTTTGAGATTCATACACATACAGAAAATGACACCATCTTTCAGGTGACAACATAACTTCTTACATAAATGCAAATTACTATCACCATGGGAGAAATCCTGGCCTTATTGGAGTTAATGACAGTTTTGCTACTGACTTCAAGGGGGCCAGAGTTTCACTCTATGTCTTTATTTGACTAATAGGACAAACTTGGGTTTTACCACACAAAACAACAAAGATCCACCACATGACAGTGGTGCGAGATGACTTTTCATACAGCCTGAAAGTTACTTAAAGACTATGTAATATTCTACTAGCTGGCCACGGGTGGACCACATCGTTACTACTGTACATGACTGCCACTTCCCCTGACCTTCCAAAGAGCACCTAAAATCTTCAGGAAGTAGTGTCTGTAATGTGGCAGATGGCAATTGGAGTGGAGCTATTCCTGCAGTTTATGAGCCTGATGGAAAGCCTAGTGGAGTTAATAGAAAAATTCCCATTAACTTCAATTGACTTTGGATCAGGCACTATAAATGGCTTCATCCGTCACTGACTTTAGTCAGAGTTTTACTTACGTAAGTGCTGTAGCAGTAGGCCCCATGTCATTATGGAATGTGTGTACATTTTGGTGTTGGGGGTACCATGGTGCTGAATGGTGCCATTTTCTTTTATGTAAGTAAAACAAAGTCCTTGAGGAGTGTGGTCATTTAAGACCCCTGACAATTTTTTCTGAATTTTAGGAGTGTTAATTCCAATTTCCTGGCTGAATTCCAACTCAGTTATTCATATTCCAATACAATTATGTTCTTCTTGCAGTTTCATATAGATACAGAATTTTTCTTCATTTCTTCCTGTGCATTAATTTCTAGTGTTGCTGCATGCTGCTAAACAAATGAGTGTTCCTTCATGAAAGTGGCTGATTTGGGGGGTTGCAAAATCCTCCTTTCAAATCCCTTTCTTACTTGGTAGGGCCAAATCCTGTTGTCTTTATCTTGTTTGTTTGCTTGTGTGTGTATAATCTGTGTGCAGCAGCTACACATGAGAATTAATTTTACTCAGAGATTTATACATTAACAGATTTTTATTGGCGATATGCACAATTTCTGGAAAGAACTGCACCAGAACTGACAATAAGCATTCCTCTAAAGAACCAACTCCTTGTAAATGCAGCTATAACAGTGATTCACATGCTGTAGTCTCTGGATCACCAGCACTTGTGGTCTGTTGAATGTTTGCTGGCAGGCCCTGAAGAACTGTCAGGTGAGATTCTCTGGGAGGTCCTCGTTTCTCTCTGGTCTAGAATATTACAAACAGTTAAGAATACACACTGTCCTAATTTTACTTGGCAATATAAATATCTGCTGTAGTTGCCACAGGGATCTTATACTATTACCTATTTTTGACCCAAATGGTTAGCAGAAATTCTGGCTCCTATGGGTTGTTTAGGTTAGGAGGAGAAATTGATGATGGAAGCAGGTATTTTTGATGCAGTTCTGCTTATTTACAAAGAATGTACAAAGTGCTGTTTTCCTGAATACAGCAGGAGTCAAACAGCAAGATGCAGTTTCTTTCCTCACAGGTCCAAGTTCCTTTCTAGCCAGCACTTGGTTTTTCCAGCTTTTTTTCTTGGGGCCAAGCTCCCAGTGCCTCTGTGGCTGTTTCTGGAGCTTCCATAGTGACATCTAGCTCAGTATTTCACAGACACACAGACCCTCACAAAAAAATGTCCAGTTAAACCCATCCTCCCACATATGCTTTACATGAGCATTTGTTTTGGATGCTCCATGTGTTTTAGATAGAGGCTGCTGTTTCAGCTATCTGGTTGCATAAAAGAGTATAGCTGTTTCTTACATTTTTCCCAAATGAAAAGGTGGCTGTTACACCCACCAGTGTCAATGAAATTTAGCTCAATCCATAATATGGATGCCTCTCCCCAAGTCTTGTTC
Organism: Dermatemys mawii; assembly: GCA_007922305.1. Lineage (NCBI taxonomy): Eukaryota > Metazoa > Chordata > Testudines > Dermatemydidae > Dermatemys > Dermatemys mawii. Next base: position 29,878,587 of record ML677339.1, read on the forward strand.
TGGATTTGCAGACTGTGGACTGCATTTCCCCATAATAGAAAACCAGATTGGAGGGGCCACCCAATGTGAGAGGTGCCTACTGTAAAATTCTCAGGAGGCAGGTCAGAGAGCTACAGGGGCAAGTGTGAAAGCTACAGGAGGTGGTGGCTAGGCTGAGGAGCATCAAAGCCAGAGGAGGAAATCATTAAAAACATGCATATGGAGACCTCCAACTTTGAACAAAATATCCAGCTGGAGAGGACTGTAGTAGCACCACAAGGGGAAAAGGAAACTGCTCCTTCATTGGGAGGAAGCTGGCTGCTGATTATTTCTGGCAGCAGGCAGTACTCCACTCTACTCCTAATCCACCATCCATAGTGATAAAAATCTGTATGCTGCCCTGGCAACGAGGGATGAGAAATCACCCCCAAAGGTGAGGGAGGAGAAGCCATGTGCCTCCAAGGTTGGAAGGATCGCAGCCATCACTCCCAAGAGAAAACGAAAGGCGTTGGTGATTGGTGACTCCCTTCTAAGGGCCTGACTTGGCATCCTGGGAGGCACGCTGACCACCAGAGGCTCACATCCAAGATGCTACTGAAATATTGCTGAGGATTGTCTTGACCTCTGACTACTACCCCATGCTGCATAGCCATATAGGCACTAATTGCAAGATATGATCCTGAGAAGATTAGAAGGGACTACAGGTCTCTGGGAGTGAGGGTGAAGGAACAGGGGGTTCAGGTCGTGTTCTCATTGATCTCTCTGGTCAAGAGAAGTGGTCTGGGTCGAGACAGATACATCCTGTAGGTAAATACGTGGCTGCATTAATGGTGTTGCCAGCAGGACTTTGGCTTCCTCAACTATGGGATCCTGTTTTGGAGAGAAGGACTGCTGAGCAGAGATGGGTTCATGTATCAAGGAAGGGGAAGAACATCTTTGGATACAGACTGGCTAATCTAGTGAGGCGGGCTTTAAACCAGATGCGATGAGAGCAGGAGACAAAAGCCCATAAGTCAAAACATGGAGACCTGGGTCAAGGGTCAGAATTTGGGGGGAACATGGGAATTTGTGGCATGAGCTAGGGGAGATAAGAGGGAATATAGAGGGGAAATCTAAGAAACATCTTAGATGTCTGTATACTAATGCAAGTATGGGGAATAAACAAGAAGAATTAGAAATACTAGTGAATAATCACAAATATGGCATAACTGGCATCCCAGAAACTTGGTGGAATAATTCACATGACTGGAATATTGGTATAGAAGGATACAGCTTGTTCAGAAAGGATAGGCAGGGTTAAAGAGAGGGGGTCTTGTATATAAAGTATGTGTACACTTGCACTGAGGTTGAGAGAGAAGAGGGAGGCAGACCTGTTGAATGTCTCTGTGTAAAGTAAAAAGGGTAAAAAAACCAAGAGTGATGTCATGGTAGGGGTCTACTATAGACCACTTAACCCAGAAGAAGAGGTAAAGGAGACTATTTTTGAATACCTAACAAAATCATCCAAAGCACAGGGCTTAGTGGTGATGAGGGATTTCAACTACCCAAATATCTGTTGGGAAAATAATACAGGATTTGGATTTGCAGATGATACCAAACTGGAAGGGGTTACAAGTGCTTTGGAGGGCAGGATTAGAATTAAAAATGATCTTGACAAACTAGAGAAATGGTCTGAATTAAATGGAATGAAATTCAGTAAGGACAGATGCAAAGTACTACACTTAGGAAGGAATAATCAATTGCACAAATAGAAAATGGGAAATGGCTGTCTAGGAAGGAATACTACAGAAAAGGATCTGGGGTTATAGTGGATCACAAACTAAATATGAGTCAACAATAGCAAAAAAGTGAGCATCATTCTGGGTTGTATTATATCAGGTTTGTTGTATGCAAGACATGAGAGTAATTCTTCCCCTTTGCTCAGCATTGATAAAGGCTCAACTGAGTATTGTGTTCAGTTCTGAGCACAAAGCTTTAGGAAAGATGTGGACAAATTGGAGAGAGCCCAGAGGAGAGCAACAAAAATGGTCTAGAAAAAATGACCTAAGAGGGAAAATTGAAAAAGTTGGGTTTGTTTAGTCTGGAGAAGACTGAGAAGACTGAGAAGGGACATAACAGTTTTCAAGTATATAAAAGGTTTTTATGAGGAGAAGGCAGAAAAAAATGTTGTTCTTAACCTCTGAGAATAGGACAAGAAGCAATGGGCTTAAATTTCAGTGAGGGAGATTTAGGGTGGACATAAGGAAAAACTTCCTACCTGACAGGGTAGTTAAGCACTGGAACAAATCACTTATGCTATCACTACACTACACAGCTTACAGTGGTGTAGTTGTATTGCTGTAGCGCTGCTAGAGCAGATGCTCTAAGTCAACGGGAGAGAGCTGTCCTGTTGACTTAATTACTCCAGCCACCGCGAGCGGCAGTAGTTATGTCAGCGCTTTGGTCGACGTAACTTACATCGCTCAGGGCAGTGGCTTATTCCCACCCCTGAGCGACATAACTTATACTGACTTAAACTGTAATGTGTACATAGCTCTAGGGAGGTTGGGGAAACTCTGACATGTGTGGTTTTTAAGAACACATTAGACAAACACCTGCCAGGGATGGTCTAGATAATACTTAGTCTTGACTCAGTGCAGGGGACTGAACTAGATGGCCTATTGAGGTCCCCTCCACTCCTACATTTCTATTATTTCTTTGAATATGATTGCTAATGTCAGGGAAGCTGGTCCATGGACGAATCATTTTCATAATGTACAAAACATCTGAATAGTTTGAAAAACCCTCTTTCACGCTATAAAAATGGTTGAGAATGTCTGAGATCAACAGGACAGTCAAGTCTGTCTTCGATAATGCCATCTGGTGACTTGTTCCCATCCCACTGAAGTAATTCACTTTGGATTTTGTTTTAATGGAAATACTATCATGAATTGGGCATATGGATTTGGTTATAAAATGCTCTGACATCTGCTCTATATAAATTCAAGATATTAATAGCAATAATTTAGATTAATATTTTATTCTTATTACTTCATCTTCATTTAAGAAATATTTTATTATTATATGAAATGCAGACTTAATTTTGAAAGAATCTCGGGGAAAAAAACTAGCCTTATTCTACTCTTCAGAATCATAATGTCTGATGTGCAGGTGGAGTGGGAATAAATTCAGTAGATATCCAGAGATAACAATGAGTGCCTGCTCCTGCACTCCTGGTCCTGAACATCCAAGATGTCAATTCCTGGCAATAGTAGTTTGGAAATACAAGGGATGCAGATTCATGCCATATAATGAGAAGACTGATTACCACACAATTGGTGGTCTTTTCTAGAGAATTGTGAACTTAAAGAAAACCATTTCTGAGGTAAATGTTATGGTAAATATGTTAGTATTTTAAGATACCATCATTTTAATGTAATTAACTCAGATGATTTCTGTGATAGATTTATAGTTTCAATAAAATAATTTTATTTATAAATATAAATAAAATTAAATAAGGGCAATAAATAAATAAATAAATAAATAAATAAATGTTGGCCTGTGGATAAATTATGACCAATCCAGAAAAATGATCAGAAAATATTTTCACAGTAGAGAAAGAGAGTAAATTAAAGTAGTTTGATGCATCCTTCTTTTTGCATTTAAAAAGTGAGCAAAACATTAAGGTAAAACCTAATACATAAAATATATCTGGGTGAGTCTGCTGCTCAATTCAAGGTTCAAACTTTTAACTTTGTAAAAGTAACTATTAGAAGAAGCAGCTGAGACAGAAAAGATTCCAGCATAGGATGCAGTTTCATTCAGTTGATTTCATTACTTCAGTAGTAAAAGTGCCCACCATCACGTGCTGCAATGAAAGAGGAAAATGGTTCAAACACAGACGACACTTCAATAGTGAAATATTTAGAAAATGATGATGACTCTGTATCGTAAATCCTAAGTTGTCTTCTAGAAAGCGTAACAAAGAAACTCTTTTTACAAAAGGTTTTACTACAACTGCTAAACTTTATAGGTGAAAAGAGCCAGTGAAAGCAGATAGAGAATTCTGTCTGTCCTCCCCTGCGGAGGACCTTGATCTAAAGATAGCATGGGATAAAAAGGGATGGATTTTCTGGTGTTCTGAGTAGAATGTTATCTTGATTCATATTTGTTTAGAGCAAGCCAGTTTTTATTGCCCTGCCCATTTCATCAATCTATTGAACAAAGTCATATCACTGGATATATTATATGAGGTGCATATATCACTTTTGTATATCAGCAATATAAATAGGATATTCTCTAATAAGGATACAACAGAACCTACAGAATGGTTCTAACTGAAAGCACAGCGTGTTTTACATGTTTTCCCCAAAAACTATTATTTCAGTTACTCTAAAAAAAGTATTTTGTAAAATACCTTAGTTTTTAAGCCTTTTTGTGAGTTGGTCAATAAACAGAAAACATCTTCTCATTTCCTCACGGATGATCTCATAGGCACACAGGCTGTATTGCTTTTCTTTCAGGAAATTGTCTATCACACGGAAATATTTCTTCACTTTCAGCCTGGTGAGGTCCTCATTTTGTGGGTAGGTTGTCTCCATCTTTTTTTCTCCATCGAACCATGTCTTTAGCAGCTCAATTTGCTGGTGAAGTCCATTTTGGAATGCAGCTATGGAACTCCTATCCCAGGCAGTTTGGAGTTGACTTTTGCTGAAGATGTTGAAGATTTGTTGAAGGATCTCCAGTATTGCCACCATGGCATTCTCCTTCTGGAACTCTCTGGAGCTGAGAACATTCTGGAGGGATATGAAGTTTGAATTTTCATTTAGACATTGCACAGGAAATTGTCCTCCCATTTTTTCCAGAAGCTGTAAACTAGCTTGGTTCACTTTGTTTTGCTGGAAGTGAAGCATGTTACAGTTCACAGATGAGCTTTTGGTGGAGAAGAGCAGGACAAGGCAAATGTGCAGGAAACTCAGGGTGGTCATGCTGATGATGACTTAGAGTCCCTGTTTGTGTGTAGAGACTGGAAGACTGGAGATTGTCCAATGTCTTTCATAGGCTGATGTGTTGTGCTTCTACCCATGACTCTGAATTTAAGTATTCAGTAGTTTTCCTTTCATCACTTTCTGCATCATTCGCTAATTAGGACTTTTTATTTTCACTTTTTTGGGTTTTTTTTTTATAATACTTCTTTGTTATTTGGTACTTTTTAGCGTTTCTTTCCTTTTTTTAAAAAAGGGAGAAAATTATTAAAAGCATAACAAGTTGCCTAATATCTGTTGTTATTTTTGTTATTGCTATAGCAAATTTCTATTTGATCTGAAACATTTCCCAAACTGTAAATAGATCAGTTTGGTTGTACTAAGACATGAAAGTCCCTTGTAAAAGGGCCATCTGTGTCCCCACCCTTTCCTAATCTTAATTCAGAACTCCCTTTAATGTTTACTAATCAAAGTAGTTTAATGAGTACATAAACTGGTAATGGAAGAGTAAACACACTTGGAGAGGTTTGGGGCCAGACCTCAAGGACTGGTCCTTTGCTGGCCAGAATGACTCAGAAGGCTGAGTGGCATAACAATGTGGCATAACAATGTGTTCTTAATATTATTCCTTTTCCCTATCCATCCCCATCGCCTGCTGCACTTCATGCTACACCTATGCATTGAGCACACAGACACACAGAAAACTTTCTTCTGTAGCACAATAAATAACAAGCCCAAGAGAAACAGAAATCCTCTTTCCGTATAATATTCGTGATATATCCTATGGAACACCTAATCTCAGCATGCTCCTGTGGACTTGTCTGAATCTCTGCCAGTTTTTACATTGGTCAGTAATATTTTCTTTTCTTCTTCACACTGGCTTAATTAATCATATTTCTAAATTACTTAAGAACCTCTTTTAATTGTAAAGCTAACTTTTTTCCAATGGGGATCATTACAATTTACAGCTATCCAGACTTAGAAAGTTTCTTTACACTAATTAAAATTTCCAGTTTTGAGTAATTGCAATGCAACAAATAGTTATAATTTTCAAATTTATGTGAACTCTAGTGACCAAAATTAGACTTTTATTCTTAACAGTCTTGAAGAGATTCAACTTCTTTGGGAGGAAGAGTGTGGGACAGCCTAGCCTCATGGATTCTGAGTTCTAATTCTGGCTGTCACTCTACAAATCAGTTAAACATTCAGAGCCATAGTTTATCTATGAGATGGGAATAGTAATATTTGACATGTCATAGATAATTAAGGTTTAGCAAAGGGCTTCCCAGATATAAGGTTTTATGTAAATCAGAGGTTCTCAAACTGAGGGGAGCACCCACTGGGGAGGCATGGAATATAATCTGGGGAAGTGTGAGAAGTTTTAGGGAAAAAAAAACTTACCGCGCACATTTTACCCACACCAGTGAATTACTAGCAAGGCTGATTCCTCCAGACATATCAGGTCTTCAGATGGTGCTGTGCATTTGACTCTAGCTGGTGCTGTGGAGTTGTGTTAAGCTTGCACAGCATCATACAAAGTCATTGCCATACGTATGTTAATCCGTTTGCTACGACGTGGTGTGCACATTTAATTATAAGCATGGACCTCAATCACAGTTTTGATTTTGCTCTTATTACAATCCATCATTGGCTCATTTGTGCAATTTGTGAATTTCTCTGCTCCAAAAAACAGGTGCACCCGTCACATTAATAAAAATGGTGTGATGCCAGTAAGCAGTATCTCACTTAAAATGTACATTACTATATACTTAAATGGCTCTGTTCGATTCACTGACTTACTGTTTTTAATATTAGTGAGAGTTGCATGTTGATAGTTGTTATCAGTATATGTTCCTGTGGGGTGTGGTGGGAGGGGACTTAAATTACTACAGACACAAAGAAGATGGGGAGCAATCACATGAGTTTGAGAACCACTATCTAAATAGCAATGATATTATCATTTCATCTTTTGAATATTTGTCTGGACAAACTTGTGCATGTCTACATGATAACACAATTGTGGCACGTGGCATCATGGTGTTGAGAGCCAATATTTCAGACAGCTTGGAAGTGACTACCCTGTAATGTGTTTCTAAATGGGTGGGGATGGCATCATTACTTTGTCCTGACCTTTTAAACACCCCAGAACTTCAGGAAGTGATGCAGGTAATCCAGTAGGTGACACTCTTATGAGGACATCCTGATCAATCTACCCTGAATAATTGGAGGACTAGGTCCTAAGTCAATACTGAATCCATGTCCGGCATGGTATTAGGGGGTACTTTAATGCTGGATATTATCTTCTGTGGGAAATGTAGACCAAAGTGGGAATGGTGGGGCTCCCTAGCTCAGAAGTAACAGGAGGGGGAACCAGAAATTTGAAGCCCTGAGTTGAGGGTGAAACTGGAAACTGTGAGAGGGACAGACTTGGTCCTGAAGGACCAAAGTAGACAACACCTCCTAAAGAGTTAATAAATTGGAAGGCAGGCAGGAGAACTGGAAGTACTCTGGACTGCAATCATATTATTGGGAGGGCTAGGAGGAAACGGAGGGCAGCATGCCTGCCAGGACACACTGTCCCAAAAGCTCATCTCTTCTTATTATAGCTGTGTTTTATGGCAGAGATTAGAAACGTTTCTGAGAGGCCAGATTGAAACAGCTTTACAATCATACAGTTTACAGATTGAGAAAAGATTATTAAAGTTGGCAACTTTATGATGACAGCATAACCTTGTGTATTTGGTAAAGGACCAGGAAACAGGGAAACTGTGTTCTAATCCTGCTTTGAAATTGACACATTGTAAGACTTGGGTTGCCTAACAACGTTAATTTAGCCCCACTGTGCATCTGTGTTATGACAATTCAACATCAACCCCATACAGCTATTAGTATTTGAGAAAAAATAAACAGGCAAAGGGCTGAAGTGCAAAAGGGGCACTGAGTTGAAGTCATGGTACATGGAGTCATAGTGAACTTAGATCCTGATTCTGCAATTTACTTAAGCATGTTCACAATTTTAAGCACTGACTTCAATGGGGCTGTTCATAGGCTTAAGGTTAGGCATGTGCTTAAGTACTTTTGTTGAATGGATATATTAAGGCAGAACAGTAATAGATTTTTTTATTGGTTTATTTTTGTAAAGATGAAATTAGTAGAAATCACCGCTATAATGAGCTGCTATTTTAAAAGTAAAATTATATGTTGATTTTATGTAAAAAATTATAAAATATCTGACAAAAACATAAATAACTAGAAATTGACCAATAGATAAATACTGTTATAAAACCAATAAAATGATCTGAAAATGTTTTCATAATACAGTAAGAGAATAAGTATTAACAATAATTAAAAATTCCAGTGCACTTCATTTTAAACAACATATAAAGGAATTATATGCAGTGGTGTTGTAGCCATGTCAGTCCCAAGATATTAAAGAGACAATGTGGGTAAGCTAATATCCAATATTGCACCAAGTACTCATTTCAGTTCTTCAAAAAAGATACGTTGGTTTCTAAATCTTATTGTGAATTAGCTCCTACTCTGAAAGCTTCTTAATTCCACTTGGATTCTGTAGCCAGCACTGAGAGCAAACTGTTTGTTCTAAAATAATTGATATCCTTACAATTTCATCCTCAGTAGCTGAAGGCCATACTTCCTAAAAATGGTACCTCATTTTCCATCATTGCAACCAAACATGCCTCCTCCTGCTCAGTTTCTTGGTGAGTCCATGTTGCAGCTTTGGTCACAGCCAACATGGGAGATATTTGTATATATCCAGAACTGTTAGTCACCTCACTAGCACAATCAAATAATACTTACATTCTTCTACTTATGGAGTATGCTTAAGAGTATTATTATAACTGCTATTTTTAAACATGTCATCAGAATAATTATTTCTCATATTGCCAGCCCCAAGAAGCTTCAGAGAAACATGTAAAAATATGAATAATCTGTCAGAAAACCGGTGATGTTCTGTAAAGGAAAGATATTTTCATTTAATTTGTTGAGGTTTTTTTAATTATGCCACATTCCTTTGTGTTTGAACAATTCTCCTTTTCATTCCAGCTGATGCTACAACTTTGTATGTTGTTAAAACAGTTGAATCAAACTGCACTCTGCAATGGAATCACTCCTCCATTGCCTCTTCCAACAGTGACTTCTGAGACTCCATAACTTGACCTTGCTCTGTGCAATTGACTCACTCTATTACAAAATTCCAACTGCACGTTACATTTTATGTGATAATACTCTATTGGTTTACTCACTTTTTAAAATGCGGAATGAAGTATATTGGTGAAAAAGAGTCAGAAGACAAATAAGCATTTTAAAAAAAGAAAGGAATGGATCATAAAATTTCTTAATTATCGCTGATATTAGGTGTTAGCTATATATTTGCATTATGTTGCTCTTCTCCACCAAAATTGCATCTCTGAACTGTAACACATTTCACTTCAGTGTCTCTGAAAAAGAACATCCAGGTGGCAGTCCAGTAACACACTTCCAACTGATGTCCCGATTTTTAGATCTTTTTCTTGTCTAGGCTCCTATTACCCCCCACCCACTGTCCCGTTTTTTCACACTTGCTGGCTGGTCACCCTAGGTTTTCCTAAGGCAAGAATGTTGTCTGTAAAGTGAATATTTTTAGTGATGTTACACAAGTTAAAGAGAAACTACCTTGTCTCTCAGATGCCAGGCTGAACTGACAGGGAAAAGGCTATTTACCTAAAAACTGAGCAAATATAATCTAAAGACAATTAGTTAATAACCATGGTGATCCCACAGTATTATATTTTTAGCAATCTGATTTTAAGAGCACAGATGCATTTTGAACTATACTTTTATTTGTAAATCTACACTTCATCTACTTAATCAGCAAGAGGAAACTGTTCCCTTTCTGGATAGGCAGTGAAAATAATAAAAGACTCCTATCAACCTGTAATTCTCCTTCGTACCCTGCTTCATTTCATTCAAGGAACTGGTGTAGGTATGCTTAAAGTTGCTTAATCAAGGAGTAACTATGGGAGTAAAAACTCAGGAAATATTGGTTAATCTGCACTTTTCAGATTTCATGCAGTTTAAAGAGTACACTTAAAATGTTGATGCCAGAAAAAATTGTTATCTTGGGCACTGAGAAAAAGGACTCTCCATTTACTGCCAACAGATCTGTGCAATTAGTAATACATTTCGTAGAGATGAATGGATGTGGTTTACAGTGTGATTAAAAGGAGGTTATGGAGCGAAGACGTACTATATATTTTTAGTAAGTGTGTTGCTAGAATATAATAATTCAAAGAATTTAAAAAATAATCAAAATAGTGTTCATCATTTTTGCTAGTCCCTTGTCTTTTAATTTTTGCCTTTCCCTTGGCTTGGACAGGGAAATTCTTATGGTTTGTTTAATCCTCTTAACTTTCTGTGGTCACATTTCACTTTCTGATTCTCATACCCAAGTGCAGACTGTTGTGTTGGAATTTCCATCACTGCAGGGAAGTGTGTTTTACTCTGAAAAGTAAACTATTTTCACTGTAATTAGAAAATTCCCTTACAGAAAATATGAAAATGTTTCTGTTCATATTAATTTGGGTAGAGCCCCCAGGCTCCCCATGCACTTTCTTGTTAACAAATTCAACATTTTTGCTTTAACTATTTGATGGGGACCATTTAAAGAATCATAGAAATATAGAGCTAGAAGGGACCTCAAGAGGTCATCTAGTCCAGGGGTTCTCAATCTTTATCTTTCTAAGGCCCTCCCAGCATACTATAAAGACTCCACGGACCACCTGCGCCACAATAACTGGTTTTCTCTGTGTAAAAGCCAGGGCCAGCATTCGGGAGTAGCAAGCAGGGCAACTGCCTGGGCCCCATGTCACAGGAGACCCCCATGAAGCTACATTGCTCAGGCTTCAGCTTCAGCCCCTGGGCTTTAGCTTTCTACCCTGGGCCCAGTGCATCTAATGCTGGCCCTGCTTGCAACCCTTCAGGGGGCCCAGACTCCTGGTTGAGAACCAGTGCTCTAGTCCAGCTTCCTGTGCTGAGGCAAGACCAAGTATACCTTAACCATCCCTGACAGTCATTTGTCTAACCTATTTGTTCTTAAAAGCCTCCCATTACAGAGATTCCACAACCTCTCTTGGTAGCCTATTACACTGCTTAACTATCCTTGTAATTAGAGAGTTTTTCCCACTATCTAACCTAAATGTCTCTTGCTGCATATTAAGCCAAAAAGTCCTTGTCCTCACTTTGGTGGACATGGAGGAAAATTTATCACCATCCTTTTTATAACAACCCATAACATTTGAAGACTGTTACTAGGTCACCCCCTCAGTCTACTTTCCCCAAGACTAAATAATCCTGGTGTGATGGGTTAGACCCCCATTCTGGGATGCCACCTGATGTGCTGGGATTTCACTGAGCCTGTCTCCTCCACTAGCCTGGGCTTCCCCTCCCTGTTTTGCTGAATTAGGCTCTCCGGCCTTTGGCAGTACACACACAGGTAGGGACGCACACCAGCTGTAGAATCACGCAGAGTCAGCAAACAGCTCTCTATGATAAGACTGAGCTAAGAAATCGCCCAACACTTAAATGCAGCTCCCTTCTGGAAAGTACACCCAAAATAATATTGTCTTGCGCTGTAGAGAAATCTATACAACGTAAGTTCATAAATTTGCCCCCTCCCTCAATGTGGAGGAAGATATACACAACTTCTTGCGCCCCAAGTCAGAAAGTGCACAAACTGGGTTTAATCATAAACAAATCTATTATCTACAAAAGGCAGATTTTAAGTGATTATAAAGGAGAGCAAACAGAACAAAGCAGATTACCAAGCAAATAAAAGAAAACACGCATACTAAGCTTAAGTTTTAAAGAGATTGGTTTTAAGAAATAATATCTCACCCTAAATGTTGTTTTAGGCAAGTTGCAGAGTTTCTGTAGTTTAGAGTTCTAGTTACTTCTCTTCACAGACTAGACTCCTGTGTTAGTCTGGACTCAGCCCTTGCCCTTCCCACCGCTCAGTTCCTTTGTTTATTCAGGTACTTTCAGCAGTTTTTCTTCTTGGGTAGGAAGGCAATGGAGAAGAGTCCTGTTTGCCTTACACCCCAGCCTTAAATAAGATTTACATAAGGTGGGAATCTTTTATTTCCCAGTCTTACCCTCCCCCTCCTTTTAGTGAAAAGTTACTACAAATGCAATATGGTGTTTAGTACCAGGTGACAGGACCACCTGACATAGTGTCACAGCCACATCCAGGATGCCTCTCAGGAAGGAGAGGCATTAGTATCTCCAAAGTCTTGTTGTTTCTTCCTAATGGCCCATCACGGCTGATGGCTGTTGTCTGGTGGGTGTCTCCCAAATATACACACAGTTGTAATTGTTACTTAGTCAATATTCCTAACTTTAGATACAGAAATGATACAGATATAAAATTGGATAATCACATTCAGTAAATCATAACCTTTCAGACAATACTTTCTAAACCCATCTTGCATAAAATATATCTCAGTTATGCCATATCCACATCATAAGCATATTTCTACAAAGAATATAGGATGTAACATCACACCTGTTTTATAACCTTTCCTTATAGGTCAGATTTTCTAAGCCTTTAATCATTTGTTCTCTCCCATCTGTCTCAGCTTTCTCCACATCTTTTTTAAACTTTGTTGAAGAAAAGTGAATGCAGTACTCCTGTTGAGGCCTCACCTGTGCTGAATAAAACAGAACAATTACCTCCCATATGATACTTCTGTTAATATTTGTCTTTTTTGCAACTGCATGACTTCGGTGTCTCATATATAATTCATGATCCACTATAACCCGCAGATCTTTTCCTGCAGTAGTGATGCTTATCTAGTTACTACACTTGTCTCCATTGAATTTCATCTTGCTGATCTTAGACTGATTATCCAGACAGCCAGGTCCATCTTCCTCCAAAACTGGAGAGATACTCCTTCAGTGCCTGGTTCGCAGCTCTTTTATAGGGCCAGCCATGGCCTGACTGGGGCATGGCCCAGCTGTGGCTGCTTCCCCAGTCAGCCTTTTCACAGCCTCAGCCCTCTCCAGGACTACTTTTAATCCCTGTTCTTCAGGAGTGGGGCAGCTGCCCCACTACATGGTCACATTTCATTTTCCAGTTCTAAAGCCCTAGCGCAGACTGTTGTGCTGCAGTTTCCATCATGGCAGGGAAATGTGTTTTAATTCAACAAGAAAACTGTTTTCATTGAAATTAAAAAAGAAAAATCACATGAAGAAACCATGAAAACATTTTTGTGCATATTAATTTGGTTAAAGTCTCCCAAGTCTTCCTGCATTTTTATAGGAAATTTCAGATTTTTACTTCGGCTATATGAAGGTTTCTGTAAAGCAGAGAGAGCAGACTTACCAGAGCCCCCAGATTGCCATGAGCTACCCTCCCCATTCTCCCATTACTTTCCATGTGTGTTGGGAATGTGTATTCCCCCCCCCAGGTGAAGTCCCAAGGAAAGATGTACAAGAGAGAGGGAAATAAGTAACATGAATACTAGAAGGAGAGGCTAAGATAACAAAGTAAATACAGGGCAACAGGGGGAAAGCCAAATCATCTCTTTTAGTAAATCTGCATGTTAACAGCAATTCAGGGGTGCTGGAATAATTGTTATAGTAGGGCTGCTGAAAGCCATGGAACAAAAATGTAAACCCCATATATGATGGAAACCATGCACTCACTTGCTAATATTACTTTAAGCTGCGCACCCCTAGTTCCAGCTACCCTGCAGCAAGTATGCAAACAACTGGTTTATTAATTGAGGAAAATTAGTTAAAAAGGTGTCACAGCCTTCTGCAGAGGATCCATGCAGGCATAGGGGCTGACTCCGTGTGTGCTCCAGGGCTGGAGCACTCAGGGGGGGAAAAATGGTGGGTGCTGAGCACTTACCAGCAGCTCCCCATCAGCATGTCCCTCTCCCTCCCCACACCTCCCTCCCATCACAGTCACTGTTTTGCAGTGTGCAGGAGGCTGGCGGGGGAAGGGGAGAAGCGAGAATGCAGCATGTTTTGGGGAAGGGGTGGAACGGGATGGGAAGACGTGGGGCAGGGATGGAGCAGGGGTGGGGTTACGGACAGGCTGTAGTTGTGGCCTTGAGGTAAGGAATGGAGTGGGGGAAGGGCCTGGAGCCCAGCCTGTGCTGATTGAGCACCACCCGACACCTGTGCATGCAGGAATAGAGCCCTCTGCATGTGACTCTTACCTATGCCATGTGAAAATGTGTGTCAGATGAGATGAGGAGCCATGGAGTCAGGTGCTTTTGCACATAGTTCCCTCTTGGGTTGTTCTCCATACAGTGATGATCCATGAGTGGGGCCTGCAGTGAGCATACCCACATTGGGAGGGGGCAGTGTTAGTACAGGTCTGGCGATCTGCATCTCCCTATGTCAGCTGCACAAAAATGACAGGCTGAAACAGCGGCCTGAGGAAGCCCTGGTAAGGTGGCTGTAATGGAACCACGCTGACAGGGACTGGAAGGGGATATGATAGGTCCCAAGAAGTGATGCAGACACTCAGGAGCTCTATGCAGAAAGATCTGATGTTCTGTACAGAAACCATAGCCTCATTTGTTTCTATGATGAAGGCTGGGACTAACCTCCTGCCTGCCAATGGAAAGATAACGGAGAGGTTAAGTGAGGAGGTATTAGTAGCAATTTCCTCATTTTTTATTGCCCGGTGGTTGGCTTTCCCACAGGAAGGCATAAAATCATAGACGATAGAAATCATCAAATGGCTTTTTAAGTAGATGAATGGATTCTTCCACATAGCACATCTTGAAAACAGTGTCAAGATGAATGAATTTTAGGAGTGTGCCCTAGCCTGATTGGTGGAGGGGGAAAATTAGGTCCCCGCAAGCCTGATTGGTGGCAGATAGGGAGTTTGGGCACTTGGAAACCTGACTGATAGGGAGGCAGTTTGCCCATGTATCTCATTAGTGAGAGGAAGGGAGGGACAGAAGAAGGGAAAAGCAACTTTGTATCATAACAGCCTGAATTCTTCCCCTTGGATTCCCAGTCTTTCCAACATCCCTTTCATCAGCCTTTACCAAACTAGCCCATTTCATCACAGTGAACTACTGCATCAAACACCCAGAACTACAAATGTTGGGGGAAAATAATCTGGTAACAGGCAGAAATGCAACAACTGCACAGCTGAAGTTGTCGTTTGTGGTCTGTTGGAGTAGTAAAACAAATTACCATAGCTGTTTTCCTTATGGAGTCGCTGCTGACACAGGGTTTATATTCACAGTGTATTTCATCAGGTTCTCAGTGCTAACCACTGAGGTCAAAGGAGGCTCAGGTACTTAAAGTTAGGCAAATGTTGACTAGTCCTTTGCTGAACTGGAGTCTTAAGGCAGAACAAGAGAAGATTTTTATTGGGTGTTTGCTTTTTTAAATATCTAATTAATACTAATCATTACTGCTGTAGGTTGCTATTTGGTATTGTGACGGAGTCAGACCAGAAGGATATAGGAGAGTGCTGGAAGGCAGGTATATTAGTCTCAGGATGTGCAGGTCCTTGTTCCCTGGATAGCCAAACAAAGGCTACTCCAGGCCAATCAAGACACCTGGGGCCAATTAAGAACCTTCTAGAAAGGAGTAGAAACAGCTAGCCTGATTGGGACACCTGAAGCCAATCAGGGACTGGCTGAAACCAGATAAAAACCTCCCAGTTAGTCAGGTGGGTGTGGGTGTCAGGAGCTGTGGAAGGAAGTTATGCTGTTGGTGAGACTGAGTGTAGGACAACATATCATACTGAAGGAAGGAGGCCCTGAGGTAAGGGTGAAGTGGAGTTTGAAGAAGCAGGGACTGCTGTGGGGAAGTAGCCCAGGGAATTGTATTGTGTTTTGTGCCTAAAAGGTCAGCCATCTTAGCTGATACTATTAGGGTCCCTGGGCTGGAGTCCGGAGTAGAGGGCGGGCCCGGGCTCCCCCCTTTTTTCCATCTTCCATACTGGCCTGTGATGAAGGCAACTCACTAGGTGGTGACTCTTGCCAATTATACTGAGAAAGGGAGGTCACTCTGGGGCCTAGATGAGTTTCTGAGGCCCCTAAATCTGCCAGGAAGCGCAGGACCCACAAGTACAGACTTGGAGTTTTGTCACAGTATAAATAAATATTTATTTATAAATATAAAATATCTCTGAAAAATTATAAATAAGAGCAATAAATAAATATTATTAATAAATAGGAGTTGATCAACATCAAAATATGGTTAGAAATCTAGTAAAATTGTCTGAAAATAATTTTCACAGTGCAGGAAGAGAATATAGGTTAGCGATAGTGTAAAATTTAAGTGTCCCTAATTATAAATGGCCTAGAAATAGGGATTTTTGTTTGTTTGTTTTTTATCTTTGCAGCGAAACAGGTCTCCAGAAGCTCCGTTTTCTTATGAGTCCATGTTAGGATCTTTGAATGTGACTGTGATTCCAGGCAGCTAGGGAGAGACCGTGGCACAAGATGTAAGAAATCTGCTAGAGGATCTCCTGAATAGCTAATGTGGCAGTCTCTTTCTGAGTCGCTCTGGGCTTGAGAAACTTTTGGGGCCACATTAAATGTCTCTCTTCTTTCTAGCTTCATAGGAAAATTATCCTTCCGTTTTGTTCGGAAGTTGTCTTTGTTCACATCTGTAATGCTGAAGCTAAGCCTGTTATAGTTCAGGGGTAAGATTTCATTTTTAAGAGTAGCCCGAGGAAAATTCTGAGCAAATAGGTAACGCCAATGATTTGGAAATCATACGGTTTTTCTCCTTTGGTTCAAATACGACGTTGTCTTCTGGCATATTTTCAGCAATATCTTTTGTTTTATATTTTCTCATGTGAGTAAATCAATCTGGTAATGGCAAGAAGTATATAAATTGTTCAACTGGAGTTCTGTAGGAGTTGGTCCTTTGTTTCATGCAGGATGGGCTGATAAGAGTCTGGAAAGATACTGATTGTAGAATCTACTTAGAGACGAAGGACTCCAGTGGAGGCGTAGTTTCACTCAGCGATTTTCATAACATCATTACCTGACATATCACGTGCTGGAATGAAAAAGGAGAATGGTTCAAACATACTTACACAGTTTCAAATGTCAAATATAGTCCCTGTTTTTCTGTCAAAGCAGATGTCAAATCATAAATCCTGAGCCTTAGTGCACGTCTGATCTTGTGACAATTGGTTTTTTTCCCTAAAGCTGTTGAAATGTAGGGATAAACCAACCAACCAAACAAAGAAAAAAACGAGAATAAGTACCCTTAGCTGTCCTATGTGCAAAGGAAACTGTCAGAATTCGATGATGCGATTGAAGTGTGTGGACACAGACCCTCAGTTTCCTGGTATGTTTTAGTAGGCAGTTGCTGAAGGGAGGTATATCTCCGTTCTTTCCCCCAGCTAAGACACTTACAGGGCAAAGTTATAGTCAGTATAGTTAGTTATCACACATGATAATTTGGCATTAGTTAGCAGTTATGATGTATTTCTACATTTTTCACATGGAATATTGTGGGTGTGGTATGAAAGCACTAAACTATATGCTACTCTAAATCAGTTTTTTTTAACATTAGTATGAAATAGCTGAAATTACTATAGGAAAAAGATTGGGACCTACATAACACAAGTTATAAAACTACCATCCATCTCTTCAGTTGTTTTATTGAAACAATACAATTTAGTTTCCCTAGAAAAATGAAAATACAGTACCTCCTTTTTTAAGCCGCTGTGTCCATACATCAAGAATTAAAAAACATCTGGATATTTCTGCACGGACGATCTCCCAGGAACACCGGCTGTATTGCTTTTCTTTCAAGAAATCGTCTATTGTCTGGAAGTATCTCTTCAGTTTGATGCTGGTGAGCAGGAGGTTCTCATTTCCTGGGTAGGTTATCTCCTTTTCCATCTCAGCATTCAAACACGTCTCCAGCTTCTCAATCTGCTGGTGAAGACCATTTTGGAATTCTTTTATGGAAGTCCCATCCCAGACAGCTTGGGTGAGATTGTTGTTAAAGATATGGAAGAGCTCTTGGAGGATCTGCTGGATGGCTTCCTTGGCATTCTCTTGCTGGGACAGTCGGATCTTGAGGATATCTCTGGGCTTGAAAGATATCCTTTCATTTAGACATTGGAATGGAAAATTTCCACCCATTTTCTCCAGACGCTCTAAACTCTCGTTGTTCATTCTGGTTTGTAGAACATGAAGCCGGTTACAGTCCAAAGATGAGATTTCACTGAAGCAGAGCAGCATGAGACAACATTGCAGTAAATTCCTGCATATCATGATGATGATGTAGATTCCCTGTGTTTGTGTAGAACCTGGGCAACTGGTGCCTGTTCAAGGTCTTTCTTAGACTTTTGTGTGTTAGACCCATGTCTCTGAATTTAAGTACTCTGCAGGAAAAGATTTTTCTTTCATCACTTTCTACTTTTCAAGCTTTTTTCTGCTTGCGGTTTTTTTACTTTCAGTTTCCTTCTTTTTATTTAGTGGAAGTGAACAAGTCATTAGAAGAACAAAACCACAGTCATAACCTTTTTTAATGTTACACAATCCCTACATTTCTTTCCTTAGGTTCACCCGCCCTATTAGATAAAGAAAAATGGTAAGGGTAAGAGGAGTGATGATTATCAGCACCATCCATTTGCAGGTTAGAGTAGAGACCTGTCTGTCTACTTCCAAGTACCTGTAGTTAGCAGTTCTAGACAAATCTAAATGTCTGTTACATCAGTAAGTTACATCAGAAGACCATCTGTCTTATGAGAGAGGGAAAACCATGTGTGTAGGGAATACCAGAGGATGGACAGATGTCACTGAGAAACTGGGAGGCTTACTTAAGAAACTGATAACTGAAAAGATTGTGTGGTTGGTAATTATGCTTGAGCAACTGACGTAAATGAACATCACTTTCAAGTATGTTTGAATTTTCACCATTCAGTGTTCATTCTTTTTTTTCAATGTGCATTTCACTGAGCTTGGACATTGAAATTCAGATGGTCTGATGAATGAATGACATTTGTATCCTGTAGTAAGTTTCACTTTCTGTTTTTATACCATAGCACTAGGCTGTCATGTTGGAGTTTCCATCAGTTAAGGGGAATGGTTTTCAACCCAAAAACTGAAAAGGAAATTTTTCATATTAATTTTAAAAAAGGAAAGGAGAAAACATAAACATATTTCTGTTCATGTCACTTCTTTTACGTCTCCCGAACCCATCACCTCAAGCACTTTCTTAACTCATAACCTAGAGTTTCATCTAAACTATTTGGAAGTGTCACTTTAAAAGGACCCAATCAGACCAGAGGCTCTGCACTCCAATGTCCCAGTGGGAGTTCTCTGTATGCATTTCCTGGCAAGGTGAAGCTTCAGGAGATAATATTTATATGAAAGAGAGAGAAATTTTAAAATCTGAAACTTCACAAGAAAAGCTAAAATAAGAAAGCAATGGAAGTAAAGACACATAGTCTTTCAGTATATCTGCATCAGCAATTAGCCTGTTTTCTGGGAAAGTTAGATGCAGACTCATCTGGGTGAAATATTTGCTAGAATTTGATAAAATACTGTATATTTACATTTCAGTGAAAATAGCAGTAAATTTTATTGGAATTTTTTTCCTCTGTGTCAGCCAGCTTAATTTGAATGTGAAATAAGAGATTAGTTTAGCCCCTTTTCCTATTTGCAAATAATCCGCAGATAAATTCAGAATTTGCTAATGTGTTTATTTTAAATGATTTGACAAATGGTTTATACACATTCCACTCTGATTGCTCAGGATCTCCTCACTACATCTTTTCCCTATGAGTATTTGCTATTCATAATTTGCTACTTGTTCTGTATGATGGTTCACCTGAGTTAATGCTGTTGTGTCTGTTCTCAGGCTAGTTGCCTTCAAATATAAAACTGCTTTCAAGATGTATTTTAAAATATGTATTTATATGAGTTTGTTATATTTTTTCACTACAGAGATGTTCTTTTATAACAAAAACTCACACATACAGATATTTCAGAAAAAGTTTACAAAGGGCCAAACATTTTTCATAAATGTTTACTAAGTCTCAGATGTTTAGGCCGTGGCTTAAATATGTTGGTGGCAGTGCTACTGTTGACTGATAGCTCTTCAGAACTACTATCCACCTACACCACACTTGGTAGAGAGGAGGATCCGCACTAAATCTGATACCACCTGCAGATTTATTACTACAATTTTAAATGTTGGGTATACATAATTTTTAGGCATTATTATTGTGTTATAACTGAAAGTTGAACACATTCTGTACACCAAAATGGTGTATCTATCTCTGGATGCTTAGGTGCCACCAGAGGGTGACAGAGCACCACACCAACCAAACATGGGTTACATACGTGCCCTAGCTGAGGAAGCCCAGCTCTAGCTTCAGAGACTCCCGAGCAAGTCCCAACAACAAGTGTGAAAAATTGGGATGGGGTGGGGTGGGGGCAGTAATAGGAGCCTATATAAGACAAAGCCCAAAATATCAGGACATCTAGTCACCCTAATCCCAGCTGCCCAAAAATGACAATTTAAAAGGTTATC
>ML677340.1:0-99670 GCA_007922305.1 Dermatemys mawii
TCCGAAGTCGTCAGGAGCTGCAGATGTTCAGCTTCTGAAAGTCAGGCCGCTCCTAACTAAAGGCCTAAATATGGATATTGGAGCCCCTATTTTGAAAACTTGGGCTCACATTTTTAGGCCAAACCACTCTTTGGTTCCAAGGGAACAAAAAAGTTAGACTTTTCAATGTCACATTTTCAACACACCACATTTATTCTCAGCAGAGCCAACATGTGACAAGTTTCATGCACGTCAGGCCCCAGTAGAGACGACTCCTTCCCACTTAAAATATCTTCCCTGTTGTTTCCCTTTACAGTGTGTGCCCTGCAGAGGAGCTGCCATTGGAGGATGGTTCTGTGGACCTCATTACTGCATTTACAGCTGCCCACTGGTTTGATTTGCCGAGGTTCATGAAAGAAGTGGATCGAGTTCTCAAGCCACATGGCTGTGTGGCCCTTAGCACATGTATTACAGTCTTCAGTATTCACTATAAAGACTACTCGGAAAGGCTTACAGAAATCTTCACTGAGGTGATATCTATATCTCCAACCTGGCCCTTGCCTTTTATTTATTCCTGCCCCTGGATACTTCCACTGCATGCATCTGATGAAGTGGGTATTAGCCCAAGAAAGCTTATGCTCTAATGCTTTAGTTAGTCTTTAAGGTGCCACAGGACTCTGTCACTTCTGCAATTCCAGACTAACACGGCTACCCCTCTGATTCTTAATATATTTTAAGGTTGCCAGACACTTTCCATTATAAGGCTCTGTTTTCAGCTCTTTATAACTCTGCCAGATCTTAACCATTTGGGCTGTAATTTTCCTTTCTGCCTGTCTGCTACAGCAAAAACAGTCAGCCATTTCCAAAAACCAGAAATAGAGAATAATAGGTTCCTTTGCCCATTTCAAAACAAATTTTTATCCCCATCGTGTGGAGAAGCTCTAGCTCCTCCCTGCGGCTTTATATTTGCAGAGAGGTTATGCCCGGGACGTGCCTTCTTATTTTTCTGCATGGGAAAACCGCCCGATCTTGGCAAAGTTGTGAGTCTCTTTGAAAAATTTCATCTTGAACATGGTCAGTAGAGGGTTTGGCAACTAAATGTTCCAAAGATTCCGTCTGCAATGAGCATGCTTCTGCTGCTCGCCTGCAGACAGTGAACGCACCTGTGACAGGGTCCGACTCACCCTTGCTGGCGCCTACTTCCGGTTGTCCTGGGAATTAGCTCTCAACAGCGATGAAGCGCCCTCGATGCATGGTGTCCAGCCTCTCATCTGCTTTGCTGTCCTGGGACCCACATTGCTGCTCGTTCACTGGTGTCCTCCTCCAGACAGTAGCTCTCTTGCCTTCAGGACTCCATTGACTCCCCATTCCGGGGGGCGGGGAGGGGGCGTTTTTGACAGCAGTCCTCTAGTTTGCACCCGCCTTGATGGCCAACCACAACCCTATAGTCCAGCCCCTTGTCTCAGGGGCAAGTTGCTGTGTGCTTGGGCCCTTCCGCACTATGGCCTGGTGTTATACGAGGGAAAAGGTGGGGAAAAGTGGGGGGGACCCAGGTGGGGAAAGGTTGAGGGGACCCAGGCCCGCGCTGCCCTCTTCCACTCACCTCTTATCTACAAAGATTCCTTGGGCCACTTCCCCTTTGGCCCTACACAGCTTTTCAAGCCCTTTTAGCAAGGGCTGCAGCTTGGCAAGTAATGGGCCAGAGTTTTGCTCAGCTGCCCCAAGCCTGCCCAGCATTGCCCTGTCCAAGGTGCTGCTCCTATCAGCAGGAGCCAGTCCTTCTTCCTTGCTGGACAGAGAGGGACTGCCTGCTCCCTAGCTGGGCAGCCTTTATATAGGATCTAGCCCTGTCCTGATTGGCTGCCTCTTCTTCTCCCTGATTGGCAAGGTACCCAAAAAGCATTATTTTTGTTCTCTATTAATACCATGTTATACCAGAGAATTGTGACTAAGGCATTATTATAATACTCTGGTCTCTTTAGATTGAGCTGATTGTAAAGACATGTTCTATTTCTGTCTTCCCCTGCCTCCATAGTGTCACTCAGTTAGGGGGCCATTTTGAGATGGGTATCTCTGCATGTAAAGCAGCAGAATACCTCAACAAATATGGCTGCTGGCTCCATTCACTTGGTGGTCACAATATTCCTATCTGACTCCTGATGGCATAGGTGGCCACCATCATCCCTAAGGGGCTTCACTGTCATTGGGTGGGCAGTGACCATTTTGGTAGGGGGCATCTTAACTGAGGTCAGCCTTTTGGCCTAAGTCCTGGAAAGTCATGGGGGAGGGAAATGACCGTTAGACTCAAAATAAAGTTGTTCAGATATAGCCCATTCACACAACTTCTGTGAGTACACTGGACCCTTGCTAGAATGCAGGATTTGGGATCCATGCCAAGTCCCATGTTATAGCAGGGACCGTATTAAAATGAAATGAAATAGAACATGATCGTTTGATTTTGGGATCCATGGCCGTGACCTCGTTATAGCTGAATTTGTGTTCTATTGACATGTGTTCTAGCAAGGGTCCGGTGTATTATGTATTGGGAAAGTCTGGAGGGTCTGTATTACTCCATTATTCTCCTGTGTATCTCTAACTGGCCCTCAGGCAAGGCAGCCCTGAATCAGGGAGTGCAGCTCAGATGGAGTGAAGGATCAAGGCCTTACATCACATTTTTGCTGTTTCTGTTCTGCCTTTACAGACCCAGGACCTGCTTTTTGAATATGCAGATGAAAAAATAAATCTAGTTTTTGCAGAGTACAAAGAGGTGTTTGAGTCTGTGCCTTTTCATGACAAGCGGAGGTGAGAAGACAAGGACAAAACTGAATTGTATGTAATCTCTTGCATTTTATGTAATCTCTGTGTGAGCCCTGGAAAGTTGGGCACTTGGGTGGCATTCATTGGTTTTCCCTTTGAGACTGCAGGTTGCAGAAGATTCCTTGAGTTTAACGTTAGCAGTTAGCACTGAGATCATTTTGTCCAACCTCCTTCAAACACATCTCCAGTGCCTGCTCTGTCTGGATCTTCTGTGTGGCCTCTTCATCAAATGGGAGAGGTTTCCCCATAACCAAATATCCAAAAAGGGGACAGGATAACAGATCATGCCCCACATCTTAATAATCAACGTGAGCCAGTTCCTCAGCTTGTATAAACCAGCACAGCTCCATTACCCTCCCAGCTGACTTCTCCAATGCTCTGGTTTCTTCCCATTCTTGCAGAGTTACCCAGATCTTAGACAAAATTCCCATGTCCGTTTCTGGAGTGATCGGGTTTTTCCAGTCCTTCTCCATGTATCAAACCTTTCTGAGGAGTGACCCGGAAGCAGCAAATTCCCTCCTCCAAAAAACTGAACAAAGGTAAAAACAATTGAAGAAAACCAGCAGAATGTGGGCAGCTGTCTTGTATGACATAGATGAAGAGTGAGGTCACAACAACTCCTCCAGTGCTGGCAGGAAGGGGAGGGGACAGTCCTTTCACTGGTGCAGCCATCTTTGCTCTGGGTCAATATTGTGAGTCATTGGTTTTTTATGGACCAGATCTTCAGCTGGCTTAAATGAGCAAAGCTCCATTAACTTCAACAGAGCTATGCCAATTTAAACTAGCTGGAGATGTGGATAGAATGGTTTTGGTGGGACAGGTATATCTTAGGACTTGTCTACGCTAGCTCTTAAGTGTGTTGCTGTCACTGGTGAAGTCTAGGTTGATACTTCATAAAATAGGCATCTTAGTTAATTTCCTCCTCATCGAACTTGATATTTAATTTGATATTGAGTATTTAATTCTGGAACATCTTGAACTTTGATTAACAAAGGGATAAAACATTGAGAGCTTCAGCTTCTAATTCCATCTTAAGCCTAATAAACCACAATCTCTTGGGCTATAGGGTGGCTTCAGTCTCTTCATACAAACCCAATAACACCAAAAGGAGTTGCATGGATGGGCAGCCTACCGTATAGTCCGTAGTAGTTATCCTTAGTGACTGGCACAAGTAATGTGCTAAAACTGCTTTAGACATAGTAAGTTTCTCTTGAATTACCTTTTGTGTGTCAATTTTTCTGGTAAGAGTAGAATGGTTTTGCTGGGACAGGTATGTCTTAGGGCTTGTCTACACTAGCTCTTAAGTCAGTGAGCTCAGGGGTGTGAAAAAATCATCCCCTTGAGCAATGTCAGTTACATTGACTTCAAGCACTGTCTACATCACACTATGTTGGCGGGAGACAATCTCCTACTGAGACAGGTTCCGCCTCTCTTTGAGGTGGAGTAATTATATGGACAGGATAACGCCCTCCCGTTAACACAGCTTGTCTTCACCAGACACACTATGTTGGCACAGCTGATCAATTCAGCTGCACCGATGTAGCACAGTAGTGAAGACAAGGTCTTAGGCTTCAATGCTGAGAACTGGATGTCACCTCTGCCTTTGGTAGGACAGGAGTCTTTCTATACACTGACAGAGTGACCCTTCCGCCATTTCTTGTTTCAGGTTCCTGGAGACCATGGGAGTTTGCTCTAATGAAACCCTGGTAGAGATCGGGATAAGGCATGTCTGTGTTCTAGGCTGCAAGGGGCCATGAATGGAAAATCCAGTGATGACCCTAGAGCCAGAAGAAAAATCCCGATTTTGGTATCTACTTATAACTGATGTTATCGCCTTTAAAAGATATGATTAAGATCCCAATAAAGTAAATGGCAAAACTCCCATCCTCTTCAATGGGAGACAAAGGAAGCACAAAATCAAATAATATCAAATTAGAAGGGTTTTCATGCAGTTGTTGTTTCCTATTTAAAGGGGAAAAATGTTGTCTGGCTATTTTTCAACATGCATTGTAAGAAATCAAGGACGCTTTGCCACATAGAAGGCTGCAAAGATTGGATCATATATGGAATATGCAATCAACATCATGTTGCCTAACAGCAGAGAGCTTTTAAGCAGGCTTTATAATCCTACTGAGTAAAAACAGCTTTCAGCAAGATCAACTGCTATCTGTAATTCCCTGTCCATGGGGTAAGCAAATAGGAATAGCAATAATGTTGTAGGAGTTATAATAATACTTCACAGGCATCTTTCATCCAGAGCCCTCAAAGAGCTTTACCAGGCAGACAAATATTACTGTTCGCACTCCACATTAAGTGAAGAAGAGACCAGCCCAAAACGTGCCAATTACAGAACTCCTTATTACAGGCCAGATTTTCAGAAGAACTCACCTTCCATTTAGGCACCAAAATAACTGATGGGATTTTCTGCAAATCTCAGCACCTTGCGTGCCTAGCTTTGTGTGAAAATCTGGCCAGTGAAGGAGCTCTCTTGAAAATCTGACTCCATTTGTGGGCACTGAGCACCTGAAAATCTGGCCCTAAGGATCTAAGATGTAAGTCACTCCCATTAATTCTAATTACTATGATGGATTTGGAGCTGTGTAATACTCTAAGAATAGTGAGATGTAGTAATTTCATGAACACTGTATGTGAGCTGGTCAGTGAGGGGAAGTTATTGTATTTTGGCTTAAGACGTTCCTGAAGAATGTATTGATCTAGTTTAACAGGGGACTGCAGGAAAATCAGCTGTGAAAGCAACACAATAGCTACATACAAGCAAACCACCCAACAAACACTGAGGGTCAATTACAAGACAATAACCTACTTCCAGGCTCCAGCTCAAACTGACACTGTTTTGCCAGGCTGAGAGCTTAGAGATCACAAGGACACTAAACAGTTTAACAGAGCCTATCAAGAGAGGATAGGCATGCAGCTGGAGGGACCATGGACCAGACATGCATATGGACAGGTTTATTTAAAGATTTTCTCTTTAGTGCTGTGGTTCTAAATATATACTTTGCTTTAACAAGGCTGTCTAGTCCCTGGTTACCACTATGACTGCTCCCTGAGGGCACAGGCACTGAAGATGAATCAGGTGAGGTAATCACAGTTTGGAGCCACACTGCAGGCCCCTGAGTTGTGGGAGAATCACATAATTCCCTCCGCCCAAAGAGAGTGACAGCTTGAGACCTGAGTGGGTGCGGACTCAGAGGGCAGGAGGGGTTAGAGGTGCAGTTAATCTGGTAACGATGACGTATATGGTGGCAGGGTAAGAGGTTTTGAACTTCCAGTAAGCGGCAACAGCAGGGAAAGGAAGTGCTATTGTAGGAAAAAGCAAAAAGAAAGTGTCTTGTAGCCTCTTCTGGACATGAACAGGGAAGGGCAGAAAAGAAGTTATGACTCAGGAACTGAAGAAAGGCAGCTGGTGAAGATATGCCGAAGGGGACAGCTAAACTCCCAAGAGATGACAAGGCCACAGCTGTTTACCCTGCTGTATTCTGAGAATCAGAAAAGGAATTTCAGAGGGACCTACCCACACTCGGTAAATGGATAACATTGCTGTGGATTAAATTCAGCATCAAATTCAACACCGTGGAAGGGATCATTTGAACTATTCATACACATTGCTGGGTTCCAGGTTAATCGTATCCGCTCCAGAGAGAGACCTCGGCATCAGAGGAGAGGGGCAATCAAAATATTGGGATGCATAAGGAGTGGGGCTGAAAGTAATACAACCTCCCGAGGAACCGTGTGCTCAATTCTGAGCACTCAGCTTCAGAAAGGAGGTAATGAGAGATGAAATGATGACAGCTTCAGAATCTTTGAAGGAAGAGATCTGATATGGGCCACTACTGGAAACAGGGTACTAGAAAGGATGGACCACTTATCTGATGTGCTGTAGCATTTTTTGACTTCCCAGGGTGAGGCAACATCTTAGCTTCTCATGTCACCACTCTCAGAAATCTGCCCATGAACTGCGTAATCCTTATTTTGTTCTGGCCTTTTGCATGAGATGATTTTCTCCTACCGAAAACAGGATAAAGGACATGTTCTCTTTTAGGATCTTCTCTGAGCTGTTCCTCATTTTAGCATTTCAGAACTGTTTTTGTTTTATAGTATCCAGAAGAAACAGGGGGAGGGAGGGTTACATACAGCAAAACCATTTCTTTGGACACATCACAGCATGAACACTGTGAGAAAATGGCAATGCATCCATCTCTAAAGTGCAAAAAACTTTGCAGCTGCAACCCATTGACAAGTCCAGAAAATTTGAGTCTTCTTCCTGGACCTGGATGTGTTGCTGTGAGCCCGCCGGTACAGCACTGCCCAGGATAGTTTTGGACTCTATGCGATAGCACCCATTCTCCACCTTTGGTTCCAGCCCACCTGTCCAGTGGCCTCCTGCTCCAAGTCTGGCACTTGATGCAGGGTTTAGAGAGCACGGTCCCTTTAAAATGTTGTCCTAAGGCAAAGGAAGTGCTGCTTGTTCCAGGAAGAGGAAATGCTGGTTGTTCCTGGGGCGTGGAGAGAGGGCGAGGGACAAGGGGTGTGTGTCTGGAGCTTCAGACAAGAGGGCTGTGATGTCGTGCGATTAAAGATGACTGTTTATAGCATTTGATATTGTCACTATTATCCAATTGCAACAAATCTTGCACAAAGTGTGTCATTGTAAGATGTCCACAGGAAACTTACAATCTATCGAGTATGATTCTCCTGATGAAATCTATGTATCATCATTGTATCTAAAGTTACAAATAGCCAATATTCATATCTCCAACATGTGGTTTGTTCCTGGGTGACACCCTCCAGATAGCTGTGTAGCCTTAATGTAAATCTATGTGTTGATGGCCCATCAAGGACACTCCACTCTCACAAAGGGCCATTGAAGAAAGTCATCCTGTCCCGATAGCTCTTCCTGCAGATGCCTGAGACAGCAAGGGGGCAGTAGTCACTCCTGTCATTCAGCAAAACATGTGACCTTCTTGGACTCCATTTTAGGCCAGTAACTTTCCTGGTGCCTGGTCTGTGGTCTTTGTTTGGGACAGTACATTTCCATGCCATGGCAAAGGATATAAAAGATAAAAGCCCCTGAGACACCTCCATTTTGCCTCCTTCCTACTCCAATTC
The DNA here is from genome assembly GCA_007922305.1 of Dermatemys mawii. Taxonomy (NCBI): domain Eukaryota; kingdom Metazoa; phylum Chordata; order Testudines; family Dermatemydidae; genus Dermatemys; species Dermatemys mawii. Next base: position 7,924 of record ML677340.1, read on the forward strand.
TCTGGACTGTGGATTTACAAGTGTGGGCCAACGTTTGGCTGTGTGTGTGTGTGTTCTCTCTCTGTTCTCAGCTGGCACAACAGCCCTGGAGCAAACCACCCAACGATCACAAGTTCCATCAAGGTACAAAGGCACCAGGCCAGGTTGATTGTCGACCTGTATTAGTATCCCACAGACTCTACCGAACCATTAATACATGTATGCCCGTAATAATGGACCAGCTCAGTGACAGGCAGGACTTTCCGTTCCTCCCTAGGCTAGACAAAGACACTCCTTCTGAGATAGATCTTTGTACCCCGATACAAACAGGTTACATACTGCCTCTCTGACGTAGTTACTGCCCCCTGATGTGGCTAGTTATTACCCATCACCTTGTACATGTTGATTCAATTAAAACATCTCTATTACGTACTGACACCCTGATCTTTTCTTTTCGGAGGAGTCAGTGCATTCCTGTGGAATGTTTTTGTACCATATTTAATATCGGTATGTTCTTGTACCACTTGATATCGGGATGTGTTTGCGTGAGTACTCTGTGCCTAGCACGACTTAGGAATGGTGTATTTCTGAATATCAGCCCTGTTCTTGCCGAATTCTATCAACATGTCCTGCTCACAGCTTGTCTTTGCTTTATATCAGTAAAGCTTTTGACTACTACGTCCGCCCAGGCCTCATACCAGGCTTTGGATACAAGGGTCTATGTCTCAGGCTCTCTTCCTATTACAGCTCAAAGGAGCATTTTGAACGATGGCCTGAGAATCTTCCAGTCTTTGGGAAGTTACCAGGAAACCTTTGCAAGCCAGCAACCTATTCCACCACTACTACGAACCTGATATAAGGACTTTGCAATCATTCGTATATTATATGATCTATTAACTATTTTAACCCTCTTCTTTTCTTTTATTAATAAATCTTTCGTTAGTTTACTAAGGATTGGCTGACAGCATGATATTAGGGTAAGATCTAAGATACATATTCACCTGAGGATAAGTGTCTGATCCTTTGGGATTAGTCAGAACCTCACATCTGGTAAAATGGGTTTTCAATAACCTCTCTCTATATTAGACTTGGTTGTCTTGATGGCAGCCCAGGGCTGGAATACCTAAAGGGGACTGTTTGGCTTCTGATTAACCAGCAGAAGCTCTTTTGTTACTGGTTTGGGGAATCTAATTATAGAACAAACCACCAGTTCTGGGGGATTGTCTGCCCTATTTCTCCCAGTCTGCCCTGTGAGTGGCATTCTCAGTGTGGTCTGTCTGAGGCACCCAATCACAAGGGCTACAGCAAGCAGGCCATCACATAATGAAGCAACCAAAAACCTACTCAAAGCCTGGGAAGGACGGAGCGGCCGACCAGGGATGCTCCAGGAGAGGAGCCGGGAGGAGCACTGCAAGAGTAGAATCAATGGGAATTCAAGAGGAGGGAGAGGAGTTTATAACTAGGAGGAGTGGGTGCCATACTGAAGAACTCACCAGTGGAGCAGGACAAGGAGCACAGCAAAGAAAATCCAAAAAGATGTAAAGTTATAGATATCTGAGTGACAGATAAACATAGTAGAAAAAATTACAAATTCTTAGGTATGATATTTATAACATGCTCCCTTGGAGGGAAAACATTAAAAATAAATGCAAAGGTCAAATTAATTTATTTAAAAGTACCTCAGGAACATCCTAGGGAGCAGATAAGAACACAGTGGAAATGCTAAATAGAGCACCAATAATAGTCCAATTATTGAGTATGGACACCAGGCCTTTGGGTCAGCAGTGAACAGCACTCTGAGAGAACTAGACTGTATCCAAGCACAGACATTGCATATCAGATGTGATGCCTATACCTCTATGTGTACTACAGATAGCAGCCAGTGAAATGCCTATCACAGTTAGGATGAAACTCCTAGATGTAACTTTTTGGGCCAGAGTACAAGGTAGTAGTGAAGATGACAACACGAAGCTAACGTATAGTGATTGTTGGGAATTAAGTGGAGGCCAGGCAGAACAAAAATTCAAAATTCCCCGTGTAAATAAGGTACAGAAATGGATAAAGTATCTTAATGAAAAGAACGGATTGAAAAAAACAAAATCTACAGCTATGGAAAAATACTCTATCACTGGAAAACTATCCTCCCCTCCAAGATAGACATGCAATTATCAAATGAATTAAACAAAAGGAGAAGAGTGATACAGAAAGTAGCAAATCAATATGTGTGAAGAGGGACACAATTGCCAAATATATGCAGATGGCTCTAAACAGGAAGAAACAAAGAGAGAATAACTTTCTGCTTGCCCTCCCTCGGACTCAAGAAAGTCATGAGGCTAACTAACTTTGTATCCATCATTACAGTGAGCTAACAGGGATTATGCTAGCCCTAAATTAGGCTTTAGATGTACAGCCAGCTGTTTGGTTACCTTGTCTGACTTCTTATCAGAGCTGTAGGCAACTTACAAGGGTAAGGCTGACAGCATAAATGATATTCTTAAAGAAATATTACTGCTAACTGAACTGGTGCAATTGGACATAACAATAGCAATACCATGGATCCTGGTGTGTGTAGGGATAGCAGCCAGCAAACTGGTGGATAAACTGGCAAAAAGTGCTGTTAATCAAGAACAAGACTACCGAGGGATCCCTTTAGGTGTTTAAATTCCTGTTTTCTTAATCAAAAATGAGCTAAGGAGGGAATCACAAGAATTGTGGGCAAAAAAACTGAAGGCAAAAATTCAGAGAAGTACGCTCAGCAGTTGAAGGTGCTGATATAATCCAAAGCCCTGAGAGGATGAGCAAAGTGGCTCTATTTAGAATTCTACCAGGACATTTTTGGATTAAAATAATTTTATTTCTCATTAACGGTCATAAAAAGGGATTATGCACAGCATGTATGGGTTAGGAACCAACAGAGCCGATCCTTTGGGATTGTAAAGACTGTATCAGTGAAAGGAGGGGATTATACAGAAAACTCAGAAGCCTTAAAGTATCTTTTTTTTCCCTTGCACATCTATCAGTGATACAAGGAAGACGGGGGCCCAGTGGAAAAAACCTTCTCTGCAATTCTTGAAGAATACCAGGAAAGTTGCAAGACTCTGTGTCATGAGTGAGATATAAGGTACAGTGTGTGGCAGTTAGATAGACTCAGGAATCAAGTCTGCTAGGCTACAATACCTAAGAAGAGGAGAAAGGGGGCTGTAGGGAGAAAGTCTATAGTCATTCTCTGGGGAAGAGAAAAGGTAGGAAACAGTACAGGGCAGCCATAGGGAGTCTGAGAGTTTAGACCTTGGCTGCTGCCTACGGGGTCCCTGAGCTGGAGCCTCAGAGTAGAGGGAGGCCCTTGGCTCCCCTATCCACCACCAAGGAAGATGGGATGAAAACCCCTGAGGTAAAGGGCGCAAGGACCACAAATCCCAGAAACCGTTGGAAGATGTGCTGTAAAGGGATGGACTAAAGCATGACTTGGCTGGAGGGCCAAGCTGCAGAAAGAGAGACCACCACAGTGATGGAGCAACTGTTGTCAGGGGGTGTCATATGGGCAGAGAGCCGCTGCCCCACACCTGGCCAGGAGTGATTGAACCCCTTACAAATACCTCTCTTCTCACTCTGTATCATTCGTTCAACAAACGATGTGACATACAAATAACTGTGTGTGTTCTAGCAGCTCCCTCCCTGGGTACTGAATGCACAAGACTCTGAAACAGTTCCTAAATCATTCATAGCCTGCTTTTGCATAGTCCCTTATCTCTGAACATCGTGAAGTAAAAAGAACACAAAAGCAAGTAAGAGATTAAAAGACAAGGCCAATGTAAAGAACTTGTGTTATCGACCCCAACCCATCTTCCTTGGAAGGGTGCACTCACGTGAAAATCGAGGTCTGGTGCGACATGAACATGGCACAGAGGCCTTGACAATTGAAATCCAAATTGCTTTTATTAATAGTAGCCCAGTGGGATGAGTGATTTGACCATTAGGTCTTGTCTACACAGGAACACTCTCTGGAAAATTAACTGGAATTAATTTTTTGAAGTGGATTAGCAAATCTGCATTTTGGGAATGAATTAAATTAAACTAAACTAAAGCCACTTAATGAGAGCATCCTCAGTGTTTAAATGCAATTTAATTAATCCACTTCAAACTAGCTCAAGGTGTGAATTTAGATTAATTTTCCTGAGTTTCTTTGTAAACAAGCCGGTAGGCGGGGAGATAACCATAAATTGTCTCCAGACAACATTCCAGGGGCACAAAACTGTAGAAAATTAACATCTCAAAGAGAATTCTGTTGCTAATATGGTTATTTGTGCCAATATGACTTGCACATAATTTGTCTGAGTAGAGAGAAGTACTTCAGCTCATTAAGGCTGAAATTCAGCCCTGTACAGACAGACAACTCAAGGCTTATGCACCATTTATGATCTTGAAACTAGCCGTTAGTGGGATACGAATGATACACAGGCCACGTGCTACTCTTCTGTGCAGGGATGAATCTCACTGTATATGATTAAACCCAGTTTTAACAAGCCAAGTTAATGCATCACATAATGGACTTGGCTCATTTATTTCCACTATTGGCATTTAGTTTGAATTATTTATAGTGCTTCACAAGGTACAAGTAAATGCACGCTGCATAACTAGTGAGTGCCAGTTTTCTACAACGAGTTCTTTGCAGAGCAGTGGGGAGAGACGGTTGGTTGTTGTGAGTTGTACGCTGGGTGGATTAGTGAGTCTCCAGACTCCACCAGGGGTGTGTTTGCAGCCTGTCATGCCACAGAGAGGAAGAGCAGACCATGCAGAGCATGACCACAGGGCTCTACCTGTCAGTCTTAGTGCAGCCCCATCCGATGTAACGACCCCCTTGTTGTGATGCCCAGTGAGTAATGGGGGTTGGAAAGGGTTCCCGTTCCACTTGTTGGGACCAACTGGAAGCCAAGGCCTAATGGATGAATTTCGACAGAACAAGTAGGCCCAAAGAGTCAAAGATGTTAACATGACCCTGATGCTGTCCAAACACACATGCAGCATTCAAGGTGTGTATACAGAGCCCTCAGCCTGCTTAGTACCCTGGCAAACGCACCATCCTTGCTAACCTTGTATTAAAGACACAGAAAAAAAAGGAAAAACAGTGAAAGTGTTTGAAATATAAAGTATTACATATGGCGTTCAATGTTGCAACATCCCTTGGTCCCTTTCCCATTAGCTGGAGAGAATCTTTAGAAGGACTCTCCCCCCGCCCCGAATTTGCAGCCTTTTCACTAGTATTAAAGACGGGAACAACTGTTCAGTGTGGTGGGGAGAGAATTTAGTTGAAATGGGCTGGTGCCGTTGTTATAGCTATTAAGACTGAACCTGCTTCCTTGAAGACAAAACAAACCAGACATACAAAAGGTAAGGGATTGTGGGGTGGGGGTGCGGAGAACTGAAACAGCTAAAATGGAAAATGCAGATTCTGGCTCTGGTAATGACTCTCCCTTGCAGGATCACTCCTGGAGGTACACCAGCACAGCCAATGGTCTAATCAGCCACTCTGAGCCCTGTGTCAGCATCAGGCTGTATGTATGTTACGAAATATCCAGTCTTGGCTGGCTAAGCCAGGCTCTTATTAAACAGAGAGCAAAAAGAGAGAAATGAGGAAGAAAAGGACACACAACAGGAGGTGGGGGTGACAAAGTGTCACGGCCCAGATGGTTTGGGGGATTTAGGTGGAGCTGGGAATGGTGACAATGTCAGCTGGGTCCCTCTTTTGGTCTGGTCAAGACATCTCTCAGGATCAGGACAGTGAAGGACAAACGGTGTCACAGTGGATCCTGGGGGTCCCTGGAGATGGTTGGGGTGGCAGCCCAGATGGTGAAGCTTACCCCTTCCTTTTCTCCTATCTTTCCCTCAGCCAGCATCTCCCCAAAGTCTCCTTTTAAGGACCCCAAAAGGGAGTGCTGGGTAGAATTGCTCGTACTCTCATTATTTTATCCACCAATTAGGCCTAATTTCTGAGACACCAGTTTTGGTTCACTGGTTCCAGTCCTTCACGTCTCTTGTTTCCCAGGCCTGATCTTAACATAGGCTGGGAGTCACGTCAGTCAGCCTTTTTGTTGGAATGAATGCAGCTTTTCTATCTCCTTTTCGCACCTTTTCCAACCAATATTTATTGTTTCAGATTATTGTGACCTTTAAAACTTTTATCTATTTCCCCATAGTTCGGCTCACAACTGGGGGAGGATGCCAAAGCCCCGAATACATAGGGAGGGGAGAGTTCTGTTTTCAGGAGTGACTCTTTTAATTCTTGCATGTTCTCCGCCTCAGAGGCTTTTCTTTAAATGGGTCTGTTCAATTCATGTTCTATGATTTAGAGGCACTAATGTAGAGACTCATTTTTTCCCAAATGAAAAGCTGTATTCTTTTTATTGGAGTCTAGAAACCTGACATGAAGGAAAAAGCAATAATTCTCTTTTTTTCCCCTGGTAAGTGTAGTGTATAACAGACTAAGTAGCTTATGGATCACTCAACTATATAGGGCTAAGATTAGTTTGTTTGTCCCTGAACTGTTTTCCCCTCTGGATATACCTATAGCAAGAATTCACATACACCTGAATATACTGATACCTAAATACCTTTGAGGATCTGGTATATTCCATTATATTCTACTGCATTTATCTATTATCCTAGCCTACAACTAGCCTCCCACTCAGACATCAAGAACATTTGATAATTACAGTGGAATCGGAAGCAGAAGAGCTTAACCATCTGTAACAGAAAATCACATTTTCAGCTTTGAATTTGAAAGCCAGCCCCTTTCTTCAGTGCTAAGTTCCCTAAGCCTGATTCTGAGCACATTTACACTGGTTGTACACCGGTTTTAGACGAGTTACTCAGCTGCAGCAAGCGAAGAATTGGACTCTGTGAGGCTGCAGATCAAATTTTTTAAAAAGACGATTCAATCCAACGAAGTTTATGACTGAAAATCACGGGCCAGGTGCTCGGCTGGAACAGGCTGGACTTGCTTCACTGATTATTGTTATAAATGATGGGTGATCTATTTATGGACCAGGCCCCCATTGTGTTTACTGCTGTACAAACCCAGAACAAACATGTGGTGCCTACTCTGGAGAGCTTATATAGCATGTGGCATTACTGTTAGGCTAAAGGGGAGGATGCATATGCCATAGTTCCCTGTTCCTACATCACTGAACGCTTGGGACCATCCCTGCTCCCTTGGGAAGGGAGGCGTCCTCATTGGAACAGCTCTCACCTTCTGATTTTGCAATACCTGCCCAACCCCCACTCACACGGGCTCCCGTATTCGACTATATTTTTAAATCCTCCCACTCTTGCTCCCAAAGAAGAAACAGCATTGCGCCGAAATCAAAATGTTTGCTCAATGGGTGGCTGGTTTCCTTTGAAAGCGTCTGCCCTTCGGAGGAAATTGCTCAATTATCCCTTTCCTGATCTGACAAGGCTAGATTGGCTCACGCTGTAATAAATTACAATGGAGTATACTAATTGAAAGTAAGCGTCAGACACGCCACGGTTATGTGTCAGGCACGCTGCAGTTTTACCCCCGAATTTAAAAGTGTCAATGTTGACCCTGCTCAGTATAAATGTGTCTGGAGCCATGCAGGACGCATCCCATCTTGGGGGTGAGCTAATGGGCAAAGGATGTTTTATTGACACTTCGTGAGCTTATGGAAGAGGATGTAATTAAAGAAAGTAAGGTCAGATCCTCAGCCAGTACAAGGCAAGCTTGCTCCGTTGACGTCAATTGCCCCTAGTCTGGATGACAAGCTTTGACGGTAGACTCCATTAGAGAGAGGAGATGGGATGTCGGCAGCCCCAGGGACCAACGTCAACACAAAGCTTGTCAATGGAAATACTCGGCGATGTGCTGTCAGTCATACTCTTTCCCATTCATTTAAGCACCAGGCTTGGCTGCCATGTTCATAATCGGACTGGACTGGCTTAGGACAGCTACACACACATACACACACACACACAGAGGTGCCCTTCGGAAGGAGAGAGAGCCTCATTGCAGAAGCTCCTCTTCCTGTCTTCTGATGTCCTAGCCAGGCCTGGGTGACATCAGGACAAATTAGAGATGGGAACCCAGGGGGAAATTTCCACGTAAATATGAAGCACTGAAAGCGGGGAGGAGGGATAGCTCAGTGGTTTGAGCTTTGGCCTGCTAAACCCAGGGTTGTGAGCTCAATGAGGGGGCATTTAGGGACATAGGACAAAAATCAGTTGGATGATTTAATTGAGGATTGGTCCTGCTTTGAGCAGGGGGTTGGACTAGATGCTCTCCTGAGATCCCTTCCAACCCTGAGATTCTATGATTCTAAGGATTTTGACCCTCCCAGAGCTCAGCCCCCACCCCATCTGTGTGAGCAATTTCACACATGCACACACCCTGCCAGCGTTAGCGAGACAGGTTCAGCACTCTCTGTGGGCTTTGGGATGGCTCGTGAAGGTGGACGTGTGAGCAGGAACAGCTTGTGGACTTATTAGGACAAACAGCACAGCTCAGTGTCAGAATTACTCCTGGGCTCAACAGACATGACTAGGAAACTGTTTCTCGCTGATAGTTAAGCCCTGTCTGACAGGTCTGCTTTTTCTGTTGCCTTTATATAGTCGCTGGCTAAATACATACACATGTAAAACATCAAAGGCCAACATTAGAAATGATCAATGGACTATCTCACTGCTTGATCTAATTCTGCCAATGCTAGAGACTTGCCATTCCCCAGGGCTGGTGGACGGGATAGCCTCAAGTGTCTAACCTGGAGTAGTGATGTGAGCAAAGTGTCTCTTCTGAACCCTTTGAGATGCAGTGCACTATTGCGTGGGAAAGCCAAGGCAATTCCATTTGTTTGCTTACCTGTGTGGTAAGCAGCACATGCCATTGACTTTCAGACTACGATGCCAGGCCTATTGATCTGTGGCGTGGTGGGACCGGCCCCAGGAGCCAGGCGCTGCGGCGTGGCGGGACCGGCCCTAGGGGGGCAGTTAGGGCACAAGGAGCAGGGAGGCTTAGATAGGGGGTGGGGTCCTGTGGGACAGTCAGAGGCAGGGGTCCCAGGAGGAAGCATTCAGGGGACAAGGAGCGGGGGGATTCTGGGAGGGGGCGGGAAGTGGGAGGGAGTGGATGGGGCGGGGCTTCCCTCATGGGGGTGCATGCTCAAATTTTTTTTTCTGATGGGGTGCACGATCAAAAAAGTTTGGCGACCGCCCTGCTATAGGCTACACTGACCTCCTGAGGTCCCTTCCAAACCTGATATTCTGTGATTCTAAGCCAATGGTGAGTGTGTGAGGCCTGTCCCCAGTCCAGAAGACACGGGTCTGTTACAGCTGCAGCTAAGGATAATGACCTTTTAGCTCAAAATGTAACAGCTCATGCTTTTGTCTCTGGGGGGCTTGGTGTACTGGACAAGATGGCTGCTATCGCATTAGCACAACCTGTTTTTCTTCCTCTCTTTGCAAAGCCAATGGGCAAGGGTGTTGGGTTTTTGTGAGTGCTCCTTCCCTGAATATGTATTCCAACGTTTGCTTTTTCAATGAAAGAAAAGTTGATACTGATCAGTCAGACAGGAGCAAAAACTTGTGGATACACAGTGCAGTGAAACATTTGTCAGAGAAGATGTTATGAGTTTGCCCTCAGAAAGGTTATGATGAACTGAACGGTTATTTTTTAGAACCGTGAAAACAGTAGTGCTAACTCTCAGGACTTTATTGGGAGTCTTGCAGCAAACAGTGTTTTTGTTAGAGCCCCAACTGCTGGAATCAAGTTACTATCGGAGAATCTCAGCTTTGAATGTTTGCAAGTAAGTTCCCGGCCGTCATGGCTCCAGAGAAAAACATGAAAATGTTCATCCCAAATACTCCAATTCTTAAAGGCAACTACAAAGAACCTAATATTTAATCTCATTATTTTTAAGCCAATCTGGTGATTGTCTAAGGCTTGACTCATCATTTTTAAACATCTGAGGTTGCAACACTGGGGAAAGGGCCTTAACTGCATCCCCTTTTAAGGGAAGGTGGTAATGTGTAAAAAGCACCAATCCAGAATCCATTCCACTCATTGCATTGGCTAAGACAGCATTACCGCTTTACAGATCTCTTCAGGCCAAAAATACATTTGTGTCACATACTATTAATGTAGTCCTTGTCAGCCATAGCAATTATCCATCCTAGATTTATTTCATGTAAGGTAAAATATGTCTAGTGGGTGAAACAAAAGTATCCATAGCCCAGCTCCTCAAAAGTGTTTAGGTGCCTAACTCCCAATGGAGTTTGGAGCCTGGATACTTTTAAGGAGCTGGTGGGCTCACATAAATAAATGAAACTGGGTCAGGTCCACTGGTATTTTCTAGCTGCTTGGGTCCACTCCAGCGACTCAAAGCAGCCGTGAACTCGGCTTACTTACCCACCCTGTTTAACCGGGGTTACTGATGCCTTGTGCTGTCTTAGCAGCTGGTGCGTACCAGTGAATCTGCCTCAATCTCTTCCCTCACAGAACTACTGTATCCTCAGAATGCAGCTTATCATGGTTATTACTTTATGGATTTGCTAATAGAAATTTCCTCTTTTGGGACACCTTATTGATTCATTATTGCCTTAGATCCTTGCTGATATTTTCACTCAGTATTAACCACTTGGTAGCAATATGAGTTACAGCAGCATTTATAATAATCACATGTATCGCTGCACCAAACAGTTACTCTTTGTGTTAGCTAGCGTATTAAATAGTTAATCAGTCTGGGACATAGAATGAGCCATTGGTCTCCCTCTGGTCTAAATCAATACCTAGGTTACATGCCGTTAACATTTCACTGCTCTTCATGAAAAAGGATATTTGGAGGCTACGTATTCTGCAAAGTTCAGTATGGAGCACTGACTGCTTTGCATTTTAGTGTGGTCGGCACAGCTGTAGTGGCTCGGCTAAAATCCACAGTCAACACAGACTCTCCATGGGCCGTCCAGCTGGATCTCAGAGAGGTTTTCCTGGCTACCTCTGCACCATGTGTAAAATAGCCAGCATTTGGCCCAAGATAAGGAAAAAGTTTGTCTCTGGGAGGTAACAGACATAATAGTGCTGTGAAAAGGACGTTGCTTTGAAACTCCGGTGACCGTGCTCTGTTTTGATCTCGATACAATGAATTAACTGCAGCTTCTCGTTAACAAGATTAGAAGAGATTTAAACTCAAAACTGTCCTCAGATATTCCAGCCCAAGCAACCATAATGCAACAAGGTCTGTGAGTTCAGAGCCTCGCTGATGAGATGCTGAGTTCTAATCATGGAAATCAGCCAGGAGAGGAAAGTCAGCTCATTTCAGCCGTTTCTTAGCAACACAGCCAACTATTAACAAATGCATGCCCTAGAAGAGAAATTTGGACATTTGCTATTCCTTTGTCTTGGCTTTCCCTCCAATGTGTGTGTGTGTGTACTCGGAAATGAAAGATGACTTTGATTGTTTCCATCTTATCTTTCCGACATGGTGAACTCCAACTCACCAAATGTTCCCCAGCTAGTCTTGGCTTTGCCTACACATGTTAGAAGATGCAGTGCAATGCATGCAAATAAGGAGATATAGGTCAGGGAAATGTACCCAGAGAAATCTCATCCATTTACAATAACTCTGCCTAGCACCTTGCATAGCTAATTATTTATGCAGTACTGCTCCTCCTGGTTATCTGCACAACACTTCGCTTTTTACCCACCCTGCCTATCATTTTCCACCCACTTGCCCTTCTATTGTTGAGCAGACAGTCTCCTGATTTGGGAGCTGATCCAGCTCCCACTGAAGTCAGAGGTACAATTGTTATTGCCTGGCTCTGACCATTAGGCCTGGCTGCCCATGACCTGGACCTGACAGTACATCAGGACCCCTTTGTGCTAGGGTGATACAGACACAGAACAATGCTCAGGTCTTTAATTTCCTGTGTTAAGAACATAAGAGCGGCTATATTGGGTCAGACCAAAGGTCCATCTATCCCAGTATCCTGTCTACCGACAGTGGCCAATGGCAGGTGCCCTAGAGGGAATGAACAGAACAGGTAATGATCAAGTGATCCATCCCCTGTTGTTCATTTCCAGCTTCTGGCAAACAAAGCCTAAGAACATCATCCCTGCCAAACGCCATTGCTGGATCTATCCTCATGAACTTATCTAGTTCTTTTTTTAAACCCTGTTATAGTCTTGGCCTTCACAGCATCCTCTGGCAAGGAGTTCCACAGGTTGACTGTGCGTTGTGTGAGAAAAATTCCTTTTATTTGTTTTAAATCTGCTGCCTATTTATTGCATTGGATGACCCCTAATTCTCGTGTTATGAGAAGGAGTAAATAACACTTCCTTATTTACTGTCTCCACACCAGTCATGATTTTAGAGACTTCTGTCATATACTCCCTCTTAGTCTTCTCTTTTCCAAGCTGAAAAGGCCCAGTCTTTTTAATTTCTCCCCAGAAGGAAGTTGTTCTACACTTTTAGTAATTTTTATTGCCCTTTTCTATACATTTTCCAATTCCAATCTATCTTTTAGAGAGGAGGTAACCACATCTGCATGCAGTAGTCAAGATGGGGATGCTTAGGTGCGGGCTTTAGCCGGCACCGGCTCCCTGCCCCTGGGCCTGCCCCCCAGCCCTGCCGCAACTCTTCCCCTTCCCCGCCCCCACTCCAACCCCTTCCCCAAATCCCCGGTCCCATCTCCTCCCCCCGGAGCACACCACATTTCCCCTACACCCCCCGTCCCTCCCAGGCTTTTGCGCGGCAAGCCAGGAAGGAGTGGGGAGAAGCAGAATGGCAGCGTGCTCAGGGGAGGAAGCAGAGTGGAGGTGAGCTGGGGCAGGGGGGTCGCAGGGACGGCCGCCAGCAGTAGGTAACGGTGGGTGAGGGGGTGCGCAGGGGAACTGCACCTCGCCCCAGCTCACCACTGCTCCGCCTCCTCCCCCAAGTGCATCGCCGCTGCTCCATTTCTCCCTCCTCCCAGGCTTGCTGCCAAACAGCTGATTCACAGCAAGCCTGGGAGGGAGGGAGTAGCGAAGCGGTGGCATGCTCCAGGGAGGAGACGGAGGCAAAATAGAGGTGAGCCGAGGAGGCAGGCAGCTGCCGGTGGAGCATATCACATCCCAATGCATAGCACATTATTTGCTCCTGTTTGGTTTTGTTCACATTTGTGAAGGTTCTGTTCTGGCGTGTCCGCATTATCCCTGTAGCTTTCTGGCTTTCTGCTGCCCAGCCCTTAGAGTCCTATAATCGCTCTCTAGCAAACCTGCCTTCCAGACTTGGCGTCAGATCCTGTTCTCCTGATACATGCAACTGGCCTTTGATGCGACTTGCCTAAGGTAAGCAGAATTTTTCCCTTAATGGAAAGTATTAGGGTTCTACAGTGGCCTTGAAATGGAAGTGTTCTTCTCCCGCCCCTTTCCTATACAGCTGCACGCGTCTGCCATGTGTCATCTAGTGGCTAGGGAACTGAACTAGAACTCAGAAGGTGTGAGTTAATGCCCAGCTCCGCCAGTAGGTTGCTGGGTGACCTTGGCCACATCAATTCCCTCACTGTGCCTCAGTTTCCCCATCTGTAACATGGAGATGATACTGACCTCCTTTGTATAGTGCTTTGAGAGCCAAAGATGAAAGTACTAGGTAAGAGCTATTATTGCTGGTTGCTTCTAAATCTAACATAGCCACAAGAGGCAATTAACAATCCTGAATTATTAAACACCACCCTCAAAAAGTTCTTTAAAATGTCTTGTGAAATAATAGCTGCATGCAAACGGCTGGAAAATTTCTTTTGAACATTTCACCTCTTGAATACCATTAATCCATTTCCCCTCCTTGAATAGGTTGCCTACATAGCTGGACTTCAGAAGCAATATGTTGATGTAACTCAACCAGTTTTGTTTTTGCTTCATTAGCATCTAATCTTATCTTGGCAAGGCATACGTCACAGAGTCCTGTGTTGATACATGTCATTCCGTGTAGTGTATGGTCTGCTAATAGTGTCCAATACACTTTATTTTAGTGGTGTCAGAAAGCCACTTTTCATACATCAGGAAACCTCTCTCTTTTGTCAGCTACCTGAAAGGATCCTGCTGACTGAACCCAGTTATCTTTGAATTATTTGGGCTAAGAATTGTTTCCATACGGTTGTGGATTTTTCTGTTACTCTGAATAAGAAGTCCTGATCTAAATCATGTTCTGGTTTGCTTTGCATGTGGCAAGCAGCACAATTACATTAGAAAGAATGGCACAGGGAGCACTAGGAATTTAAACACCTGTGTCAACATAACTGAAAACTACACCTGCCAGTGACCTTGTTATGCTTCACCGAGTGTGTCAGCAGAGAGATAGAATAATACCTAGAAGATCAACAGGAATCAGGGCCATTATTGCCTTAGATCTTTGCTAATATTTTCACTCAGTATTAACCACTTACAACAGCCTTTATAATAATCGCAGGTATCACAAACCCCAGTTTGGGAACCACTGCTCTAGTCAAATGCAAGCCCCTGAAATCAAAGTCTTTTCACAACTAGTACGTTGTACTGCTTTAACTATAGCAGTATACCAGCGTGGTTAAACAGTCCAACCTCCCTTACTGTTCTCCTCAGCCCCCAAAATAAATGCAGAAGCTTTATACCAACAGCTCTGCCTGAACAGGCAGAGACATAACAATGCTGGTATTGGGCACCGTTATGCTGAGGGAACTTGCTCCACACTTTCTTGTACTAGTATAATTGTATCAATTAAAAAATCATAGTCCGGCCTGGTTGACTCTTGGAAGTTGTACCAGTCTACGTACTGGCAGGTCAGCAAAGGGGAAACCACTTTTTAAAAATATTTATTTTGTGTGGTGTAGCTTTGTTATTTTAGAGACACGTTTGGATCACGTTTAAATGAGGAACGAGGGCATGAGATCTGTTGCTTTAAAAGTCGTGTGGCTCTGTTCCTCAGAGTCTGTCTGAATAATGGAGATCAGCCTTGACCGAGGGAAGGAGACGACAGCCGTTGAATACAGCAAAAAGATCAGAACAAGCGAATGGAAACAGCTCATAACACACGTAAGAGTACAGCGTGAGGCCTAGGGATGGCAGGTACGGGGAGGGGAGGACGCAAAGAGCTGTGCCTAGCAAAGGAGATAATAGCATATGTACTCTTCATTAATCCCAGCAAAGCTTTGTTCCTGTTACTGCCGTCCTGATCTCTGCCCCCTCAGTTGTGTTCTACAACCCCATTGTGACAAGGTCCCATTAAAACTGCTATAGGGGCCTGTCTTTATTTTATGTGTCCCATGCTTATATAATGAGGCCTTGAGCCAGACTGAGGCCTCTGTGCCTGAGTGGAATAAATGCTGCTGCTAACTGGTAATGTTAGAGTACAGAAGACCTCTCCAGAGACAGTATGTTCTTGACTTTTGTGGTGAAAGGTAAAACAAATGGGATGGGCAAATGAATACCCACCCAGCCCGAAATTACTGCATGTCAGCCTTTACTGTAGTCCTCCATGCACATTCATGGTGTACCTAGACCGGGGTTGGGCAAACTTTTTGGCCCGAGGGCCACATCGGGGTTTCAAAACTGTATGGAGAGCTGGGTAGGGAAGACTATTCCTCCCCAAAAAGCCTGACCCCCGCCCGCTATCTGGCCCCCTTCACAGTTTCCGTCCTCTGACTGCCCTCCTCAAACACCCCACCCATCCAAACCCCCCCGTTCCTTGTCCCCTGACTGCCCCCTCCAGAAACCCCCCATCCAACTCCCCTTGCTCCCTGTCCTCTGACTGCTCTGAACCTATCCACCCCCATCCCCACTCTCTGACAGACCTCTGGGACTCTCATGCCCCATCCAATCCCACCTGCTCCTTGACCCCCCCCTCCAGAGACCCCCACCCCTAACAACTATCCCACCCCCTATCCACCCCGCTCCCTCCTGGCTTCCTGTCCCCTAACTGCCCCCCGCCCCCCAGGAGTTCCTGCCCCTTATCCAACTCCCTGGCCCCCTTACCTTGCTGCTCAGAGCAGCGTGTCTGGCTCCATGTGGAGCCAGATACGCTGCCCCGTGGGAACACGCAGTCCCACCCCCAGAACACTGCCCACGGTGGCGTGCCTCTGGTGGAAGGGTGGAGGCAGAGGAGGTGCCGGGGGCAGCCTCCCAGGCCGGGAGCTCTGGGGGCAGGCAGGACGGTCCCATGGGCCATAGTTTGCCCACCCCTGATCTAGACATTAAAGGCCAGCCCTGGCTTGCTGTGAGTAACCTGTGATCTGCAAGGAAGAGGACTTTTAAAAACAAAAGGGGCTGACCCTGGACCCCAGAATTGTGAAGCCCAAGTCTACATACATGCCTGCTCTAGGCAGGGAACTCTTGCATAATTCACCTCACCGAGTGTTTTCATCACCTGGAATTCCCTCCATGCTGTGAGCTCAGCTTTAATACCTGTCTCACTTTTGCTTTCCCTTTCCAAACACATTGCTGCTCTTTGCAGGGTGACAACCGAGCTGGGGTTTTTGGCCCTAAACTAAAGCAAAATGGGGTTTCACGTTATTTTTCTTAACCAGAAAGAGCCTTCTGGTATAAAAGCAAGAGCAATGGAGAAGAAAAAGCACATTCAGAGCCAGGAGAGAGGCAAAGCCGCCCTGAGACAGAAGAGGCAACTAAAGCAAAATCCCAGCAAACCCACGGCAAGGTAAGAGTAACTGCTCTGAAGCCTCTCCTTGTAATACAATTTTGCTTTACTGAGTAATTATAGTGTGCTCTATGGTAGACAGCAAGGAACGAATATTGTACAAGCAAAGTGTGTTACACCTGTAATGTATTATTAATGGCTGAATATTTTAAACAAAAAACCCTTCTGCATGAATATTTTCCTGGAGAAAATCAGAGTTCAAGTCACTATGATTTGTAGGCTATTTTAGTTTTGTATCTGGAGAATTGTTGGGTACCTGCAAAAAGTGTTTGCCTATCCCCAAAACTTTGACACATGATACTTCATACAAAAATGTGCATAGCTTAAAAATCGTTCAGTCATCAAATTATGGCGCAGAGACAATGCCATGTGACTTAGGCGCCCAGCAACAAAATGTATGACTTTCAAATTGCAAATAGACAAAAAACAGTCAGTAGCCTGAAAATTATTTATCAGAACTGTTTGGCAAGTGGCAGAGATACACTTGCATAAAATTAGGATAAATTCACACTTGGCTGTACTAAAAGAAGCCGGATAAATTTGTAACAAATGCCATATGAGGATGTACCCTGCTGCACTTACTAGCTGCTTTATTGTTTGACTACATAGAGTGCAAGTTGACATCTGAAAGGTGGTCTGAAAAGAACAGATAATTCTGCTGAATCTCAATAAGTTGTTTTCTTCTTAGAACGATCACTTTTTTTTGTCAGCTGTTCATTTGATCAGCTGTTAAATTAAACTGGTTTGCTTGAGGAAGGCTTGAGAAATGGTATCAATTATTTTACTTCCCAGTCCCCTAGAGAGAGCCACAGATCTGAGCTAGGCATTTCACTGATTCAGATGCATCACCAGCTGCCTCCTGCAGTAGATTTAACAGTGTTTTAAGAAACAGTAAAAAGAAAATTTAGAGCTAAGTTTGTCTTCAGTGCAGGCCTGGCTTAGAAGACACCATCCAACTCTCCAGCTGGTAAACCTTACAACCTGGCATGCCTGTGATTATCTGTCCCATTCTGTCTCCATTAGGGAAAATGGTGAACGTAGGCTACAAAGTTCTCCTTGCTCTGGCCATCTGGACGATGACTACAGAGGCCTTTCCCAAGGGTGCTCCGAGGACAAAATGCCACCTTGCAAAATACAAGTCCTTGCCACCTCGGGAACTGGAGGCCTTCAAGAAAGCCAAGGACAGATTTGTAAGTGTGAAGAACACACCCTGGGCAATAACAGCCCGGTAAGGCCTAGGCTGTAATCTGAACAACAGCCCTCTCTGCATGTCCCTTTGAACTCAGGGAAAAAGCTCAAAACCAACTACTAAGAAGAATTTCTCTCAGCTCTAGCACCCTGCTGGCAAGCACCAGGACTCTGCTGACCCCAGCTCCTCTCCTCACTGTAGTAGGACTACAAAGCACAATTTAAACTTGGTCATGCATATCCCTGTCCTATCCCTTGCGGATACCAGCCCTAGAGGTACAATGGAGACATTTGATGTCAGCATCTCTTCTCCCTGCATCACCACTGGGATTGCGTGGCTAGAACGGAGGGAAGAACTAGTCCGGGTTTGTTCCTGTTACTACATACATAAGGGTTTCTCTTCTTTCCTTCTGCCTCCAGGAGGACATCATGCTGTTGTCAGACCGAAAATGCAACACCAGGATTTTCCACCGGAACTGGGAAGTCAAAGAGCTGTCGGTACGAAAGACGCTTCTTTCCTAACATGTGTCCCTTTCTCTCTGAATCTGAGCAATGGGTGTGTTATTCCTTGACTTTAGCAAAGCTTTTGATATGATCTCCCACAGTATTCTTGCCAGCAAGTTAAAGTAGTATGGGCTGGATGAATGGACTATAAAGTGGATAGAAAGCCGGCTAGATCGTCGGGCTCAACGGTTAGTGACCAATGGCTCCATGTCTAGTTGGCAGCTGTTATAAAGTGGAGTACCCCAAGGGTTGATCCTGGGGCCAGTTTTGTTCAATATCTTCATTAATGATGTGGAGAATGGCGTGGACTGCACTCTTAGCAAGTTTGCAGATGACACTAAACTGGGAGGAGTGGTAGATATGATGAAGGGTAGGGATAGGATACAGAGGGACCTAGACAAATTAGAGGATTGGGCCAAAAGAAATCTGATGAGGTTCAAGAAGGACAAGTGCAGAGTTCTGCACTTAAGACAGAAGAATCCCATGCACTGCTACAGATTAAGGACCAAATGGCTAAGCAGCAGTTCTGCAGAAAAGGACCTGGGGTTACAGTGGATGAGAAGCTGGATATGAGTCAACAGTGTGCCCTTGTTCCCAAAAAGGCTAACAGCATTTTGGGCTGTATACATAGGGGCATTGCCATCAGATTGAGGGACGTGATCATTCCCCCTTTATTCGGCATTGGTGAGGCCTCATTTGGAGTACTGTGTCCAGTTTTGGGCCCCACACTACAAGAAGGATGTGGAAAAATTGAAAAGAGTTCAGTGGAGGGCAACAAACATGATATGGGGATGGAGCACTTGAATTGCAGAAGGGGCGGTTTAGGCTGGATATTAGGAAAAACTTTTTCACTAGGAGGGTGGTGAAGCACTGGAAGGGGCTATCTAGGGAGGTGGTGGACTCTTCTTCCTTAGAGGTTCTTCAAGGTTAGGCCTGACAAAGCCCTGGCTGGGATGATTTAGTTGGGGATTGGTCCTGCTTTGAGCAGGGGGTTGGACTAGATGACCTCCTGAGGTCCCTTCCAACCCTGATATTCTATGATTCTATGATCCACTTAGCCCTTGTGCTAATCTGGCACTTGGTACTCTGACCATTGACTTTTGGTGGGTTACTTTGAAGTCACTGATTTAGTCAGGAGCATGTCAGATGTCACTGTGGCTCTTTCTCAGTGCAAATAAGGGTCACCTCTCACGTTCAGTTCAGGTGTCTTCTCACTGGCTATAAAGTGGTGTCAAGAAAGACCTGTGAAGATGAAGCTGTTTCCAGTCAGGAGTGATTTCAATGTTTCATTTATTGTCAAATCAAGAAAGCCCTGAGTGGCTTTGGAAAATCTTATGTTTCAACCTAGTCTACCCCACGTAGACAGGTAGGGTAGGGAGGAGGGATAGCTCAGTGGTTTGAGCATTGGCCTACTAAACCCAGGGTTATGAGCTCAATCCTTGAGGGGGCCATTTAGCGATATGGGGCAAAAATAGGGATTGGTCCTGCTTTGAGCAAGGGGTTGGACTAGATGACCTCCTGAGGTCCCTTCCAACTCTGAAGTTCTATGATGTGCATGGGAATTTCTACTCCTGAATCTGCACAGCTGTGCTTCTTTCTCCCACAGACACTGTCTGACCAACAGGCTTCTCTCCCCAGGTGCACGATAGAGTCATCCTGGTAGAGAAGGAACTGGACTTTACCATTAACACGCTGGAGAACATTGGGGACCCCAGTCTGTCCAAGCTGCTCTCAAGGCCGCTAGAACTCCTGGCTCAGATCAGAGGGGACCTGAGGGGCTGCGTGAGTATTCAGAGCCAGGTTTCTCTTTCGGTGCCAAATGTGAATCTCTCCAAGGAGAACCCTTAAGAATGTCCCAAATGTACCAGCAAACACTCATATGTGGCTCTTGCTTTGAGCCCATTCTTATATAGGACATTGAAAGTGGGGGTGGGTGATAGGATATGCACAAGGGTAGCCACCTAGACTATGTCAGGGTGAGAACTGCTCTGTGCCTGGAGGGAAAGAGCTTTGGTCCACTGTTCGCTGAAGTCTCTGGGCACCAACCAGTCTGTGTCAATTTTGTTTTCAGACCAGGGAAACTCATTCTCATCGACCCTCCAGGAGGCTGAACAGTTGGCTCCAAAATTTCCATGAGAGCAAAGAGACGGTGAGTAGTCATCAAGACCATGAGAAAAGAGAACTTCCAGACAAATAAGTGAAGGAACAAGCCTACTAGGTTCCCATCCCAGAGGTCAAGGCGGGATAACTACAATGTATTCTGTGGTGTCTGGTTCAATCTGTTTTAATAATCCCAGGACTATAGTTGTGTACAAATCTAGTAGATCTCAATTAAAAAAACCTATTGCGTCTGTTGCTAGACTGACTGTCTTCCCAGCACAGCCTGTAAGAAGATTATACCACCAGACATTTTGAGTCTCTACAATAAATCAGGCTTTTTAGAAAATGCAGGATCAGGGGCTGAGCAAGGAGATTTCTACTGTTATTATCTCTTGGTTTTTATTTTTAAATATTGCAATAAAATTGAGCCAGTCGAGCTATTCAGATCTACTGTGCAGTGACGTCACAGACGACAGCAACAGCTAGCACGTGGTTTGAATTCTGCTGGGTTTCGTGAGCGCATGTTAAACTGCAGTTTGCATGTGCATCTGCTTAGGTTATAAAAATGCACATTCACATTGCTCTGTTCCCAGCACTCACCCTCTTTCCACAACTTCTGTGCACCTGCCTCCTAACTATGCAACATACCCATGGTGGCTTTAACTTAGCCCTGTTCACACTTCCTGTTGTAAATAGTTTCTCATTTCCCAGGAAACACCTGGCTGCCTGGAAGCATCTGTCATCCTCAATCTCTTCCGACTGTTGAATGAAGACTTGAGATGCGCAGCCTACATGGAGCTCTGTGTGAAGCCCGTGGTCTCTGCAGTGTCCACATCTACTTAGAGACTGGATAGTCCTTATCCTGAAAGCACTGCATACGTATTGGGAGAAGATGAGTGTGAACCAGGAACATTCATCTTCTCCCTCTGGCTTCTGATCATAGAGCACCAAGCAAACTGATTCCATCCCTTTATACCAAACAACTACACAACAATTGGACTCCACGGTGCTCCAGTCTCCAGGTGGTGTAGTACTCTAGACTCTTTACAGAAGATTAATTGTATGACCATTTTTCATCATAGTTAGAATTTAGGACTTCAATAGGATTTGGCCCTGTGGGGATGTTATTTATTGAATGTAATTGTATTGTCACGGTCAATGCATTTTAGTCAAAGTAACATATCCAAAAATACTGTAAACTTTTAATAAGCTTTCATTTTAAAAAAAATGCACTCCAATTCTAGGATTTACTAGTCACAGCTTCAGATCGCCTAGAAACATCCTCAGGAAATGCACTAATATTGATGTTTTGAAGTTCTTACTGTACATATCCTCAACACATTTATTTATACAGAGTATATTTTTATCTTGCTGCTTCTTGATGTATTTTTTACCCAACTAAGAAGAGTAATTGATTTGTATAACTTCCAGACTTGAACCAAAGTGTTATTTATTATGGATCAGCTATTTATTTGTATGTATTTATCTCTTACTAAGATTGTGCTTTTTTATCTATAATTGTGAACAAATAAAATGGTTTTCCCAGGCCTTGGCATTCCTGTCTTTTAATTTGTAAACAGAAAATTGAGTGCACTGTAGTAATAAGAGCCGGCTACTATATCGTGCTGTGCAGCAATTGATCCCAACATGCTTTACAAAGGAAGTCATGACCGTTTGTCCTGATTTTACAAGTGAGAAACTAAGACACAGAGAGGCAAAGTGACTTGTCCAAGTTCACTCTGCAGGCCAGTGGCAGAACCAAGACTCCTGAGAGCCGGTCTTACACTCTAGCCACCAGGCCACACTGCCTCCCTCTTGCAGTGCAAAACTGCTTGCTTTTGGATCACCCTCACTGCACTTCCAAACAGGCAACTAAAAGGCTAAAGAGAGCGGTGACTCTTGTCTTTCTCCTTCCTTTTGGCATTACCATTAGAGCTAGACAAATGTTCCCTGGGGAATCCAGACTAAGGGAAATTCCTGTGGCTGATCATTCCATAAGAGGCTGGAATCCCAAACCACGCTCACGGATTGTGCACCATTTCAGAGCAACCCTGAGAGGACTTCTGTACTCGCAGCAAAGTCAAAGCAAAAACTAAGCTCATACATTGTGACTTGCAAAGTTCATATGTGATAAGATTGAGAAACAGGTTCCCACTGAACTAACAGCAATTCCGTGACCTGTCAAGTGTAGATTGCTTTCCCCACAACACCTGCTTTATCTGCACGCTGACCAGAGTCTTTTAAAATACCAACTGGGACGACTGTCACATTTTTTTCCTGAGTGCAAGAGTTAAGCAGCCTCTACTCCTCTTCAGCTTTTCGGTGCTGTGTGTAAAATACATTATTTAAAGCTTACTTAGCCATACCTGGTAGAGTATTCAAGGATTGTATGATGAACACATCTGATATATGTAAGCAATCTCTGTGACCAGGCCATATTAGTACAGAAGAACCTGACATGGTGTCAGGAGTAAACTAAGACCAGAAACAGAAGGAAAACAGCAACAAATGTGGCAGACAGAAGGAATACAGTGAGAAAGGGTTGCAGGATCTCATTAACATGCCACACTTCAATGCCCCAGAGAACGTCCGCTTTGACAAACCTTCACAATGGACGAGCTGGAAACAATATTTTGCAAGATATCACACTGCTACCGAGGTCCCCAAAGAAACTGCTGGTATCTTCTTTCATTTACGCTGCGGCAACGTAGGCAGAGCATATCTCTAACGCCACTGATTTTTACTGAAGACAGTCTAGGCAAGAGTTCTGGCTACATTTGATGCATTCTTTATACATCAGAGATAAGTGGTTTATGAAAACTAGAGCATTCAAGAGCCACAGGAAAATGTTGAATGGTTCATAAGAGCTCTGAATACTCTCATTGAAAACTGTGATTATGGGAATGCAAAACATGAAAATATCAGGTAGTCTAGTTATTGCATTAACAGATTTAAAACCCTTTCATAGCAGTGTGATGGAGTCAGACCAGAAGGATATAGGAGAGTGCTGGAAGGCAGGTATATTAGTCTGAGGATGTGCAGGTCCCTGTTCCCTGGATAGCCAAACAAAGGCTACTCCAGGCCAACCAAGACACCTGGGGCCAATTAAGAACCTTCTAGAAAGGAGTAGAAACAACTAGCCTAATTGGGACACCTGTAGCCAATCAGGGACTGGCTGAAACCAGATAAAAACCTCCCAGTTAGTCAGGTGGGGGTGGGTGTCAGGAGCTGTGAGAGGAAGTTGTGCTGTTGGTGAGACTGAGTGGTGGACAACATATCATACAGAAGGAAGGAGGCCCTGAGGTAAGGGTGAAGTGGAGTTTGAAGAAGTGGGGACTGCTGTGGGGAAGTAGCCCAGGGAATTGTATTGTGTTTTGTGCCTAAAAGGTCAGCCATCTTAGCTGATACTATTAGGGTCCCTGGGCTGGAGTCCGGAGTAGAGGGTGGGCCCGGGCTCCCCCCTTTTCCATCTTCCATACTGGCCTGTGATGAAGGTAACTTACTAGGCGGTGACTCTTGCCAATTATACTGAGAAAGGGAGGTCACTCTGGGGCCTAGATGAGTTTCTGAGGCCCCTAAATCTGCCAGGAAGCACAGGACCCACAAGTACAGACTTGGAGCTTTGTCACAACTGGTGTCAGGAGTGGGATTTTCTGACTTACTGTTCACTGCGCGGCAGAAGAAAGGGAGAGGTTTAAAAACAAAAAAACAAATAAACAAAAAAAAGTGCACTAGGTGTGGGGTGTTCTCACCACAATGGAGGACGTAATAAAAGCACTGTTGCAAGCCACTGCAGCCCAGCAGGAGGCCACCCGAGCCCAGGCTATGGCACAACAGGAGTCCCTGCGGGTACAACAAGAGACTAACCAATTATTGATGGAGCAGGCCTCTCAGGATCAAGCCCTCTTGCGGGACGTGGTAGAACAACTCAAAGTCCTCACCACCAAAAACCAAGGATCTGAGGGATCGCGAGTATGGAGGGCTGCTGGTTGTTTGCCAAAGATGACAGCTAAAGACGACATAGAGGCTTATCTCCTCTCCTTTGAAAGGGCTGCCTTGCGAGAGGCCTGGCCCCAGGATCAGTGGGCTAGCATCCTCGCTCCCTTCTTATGCGGAGAAGCACAAAAAGCTTATCATGACATGCCCGCTGAAGCTGCCATGGACTACCCTCAGCTGAAAGCAGAGATCCTGGCATGATCAGGGGTAACAACAGCAGTACAGGCACAGAGATACCATGAGTGGACGTACAAGGAGGGTAAGCCTCCGAGGTCCCAATTATTCGACCTTATCCACCTCGCACGGAAGTGGTTACAACCCGAGGTTTGCAGCCCAGAGGAAATGTTGGAAACTTTGGTCATAGACCACTATATGAGGGGATTGCCTCCAGATCTTCGTGCATGGGTGGGCCAGAATGACCCTGCCACCTATGATGGGGTGATCACATTGGTAGAGAGATGGATTGCGGCCCGAGAGCTGTCCCAACTACCCAGAGAAGCCCTCTCCCAAAAAAAGTATCTGGGCCCGACCCCGGAAGGCCAGATAACCAAGCATCCGGGGAGCCCCAAGTGGAAGAAGGTAGTGGCCACAGAACAGCCGGGAACCCAGAAGCGGGGGAACCGTGGGGTAAAGACCCCTAACCCAAGAGACAAAGGAGCAACTAAAGCCTCTTATAGATGTTATGCATGTGGAGAATGGGGGCACCTAGCGGCACAGTGTCCCAACACTGAGGAGCCCATGCAGTGTAACCTTGGGGATTGGGCAGACCCATGCACCCTAATCAATCTAGTCGGGGTTGCAGTCACCCCACACCAATATACAAAACCAGTGAAACTGAATGGGGTAGAAACTATGGCACTCATTGATTCAGGTAGTGCTGTCACCCTGATTTCAGGAAAACTAGTGAAACGCAGCCAGTTAATACAGGCTAAGCGTATGGGAGTAACCTGTGTACATGGGACTGTTAGCTATTATCCTGTCATCCCAGTAAGGATTGAAATCCAGGGAACCATCACTGGGGTAAAAGCAGGAGTGGTCCCAAAACTCCCATACCCAGTGCTCATTGGAAGGGATTTCCCAGGATTTGGAAATTTGCTCCCACCAGAGGGAGAGGACAGACGAGAAGACTCTGAAGTTAAGGAGTCATCCCTAACAGAAAATCACCCTCCTTTCTTTGCTGAAATATCTTCCGAATTGTTCTCCGCCCCTGGGAAGGGAAGAAAAACCAAGAAAGAAAGAAGGGCAGCGAAGGCTTTGGGCACTCGGATTCTGCTTCAGGGTCAGAACATGGCCTTGGTAGGCCGAAGGGCACAGGGTACTGAGAAAGAGACCCCCAGAGAGGAGGAGGAGGAAGCAGAATCCAGTCCCAACCCTAATGTCACCGAAGTGACTGAGGAGGCAGAGACCAGTTCCTCAGAGTTTGGGTCGATAGGTCCTGGAAGAGAGACTTTCGGGCGAGACCAGGCAGAAGATCCCAGATATGATAATGTCAGAAGAGAGGTGGCTGAGATAGATGGGGAGCCCGTGGAGGGTAAGGCCCGAGGGCCAGCGCCCTATTTCATGATCAAGAAGAACCTCCTGTACAGGGTGGTTCAAATACAGGAAGAGGTAGTAAACCAGCTCCTGGTACCCCAAAAACATCAGAGGGCAATACTAAGTCTCGCCCACAGTCACCTCTTTGGGGGACACTTGGGAGTAGAAAAGACCCAAGCGTGAATCTTGCGCAGATTCTTCTGGCCAGGAGTACATGAGGATGTCCGGCGGTACTGCGCCTCCTGCCCCGAGTGTCAGTTGCACAGCCCTCGACCACATCTAAGGGCTCCGTTGATACCTCTACCAATAATTGAGATCCCTTTTGAGCGAGTGGCAATGGACCTGGTGGGGCCTCTAGAGAAGACAACTCGAGGTCACCAATATGTGCTTGTCGTCTTGGACTATGCAACCAGGTATCCAGAGGCCATTCCCCTACGAAATACAGCCTCCAAGTCCATAGCAAAGGCATTGGTGGAAATTTTTGCCCGAGTTGGGCTACCAAAAGAGGTTCTAACAGACCAAGGAACGCCTTTCATGTCAAAGCTGATGAAGGACCTCTGCTCTCTGCTCCATGTCCAGACTCTGCGAACCTCAGTTTACCACCCGCAGACCGACGGCCTGGTAGAGAGATTCAACCGGACCCTCAAGGCCATGATCAAAAAGGTGGTAAGTAGGGATGGAAAAGACTGGGATACCCTGTTGCTCTACCTTATGTTTGCCATCCGGGAAGTACCTCAAGCCTCCACTGGATTCTCTCCCTTTGAGCTATTATATGGTCGCCACCCCCGGGGCATACTAGATATAGCTAGGGAAATTTGGGAAGAGGAGCCTAATACAGGGAAGAATATAGTGGAGCATGTATTACAAATGAGAGATCGTATAACCCGAGTCACCCCTATAGTGCGAGAGCACCTGGAGAAGGCCCAGAAAGCCCAACAAACACACTACAACCGTCAAGCAAAGGTTCGGCAGTTCCAACCCGGAGACCGAGTAATGGTGTTAGTACCCACAGCAGAGAGTAAACTCTTGGCCCAGTGGCAGAGGCCCTATGAAATAGTTGAATCTATAGGAGAGGTAAATTATAAGGTACGACAACCCGGACGTAGAAAACAGGAACAAGTGTACCACATCAACCTTCTAAAACCCTGGCGTACCCAAGAAGCATGTGTAGTTGCTCAAAAGGACCCATTACAGGAGAACAAAAACCCTGAGCAGGTGAAGGTGTCTCCTGATTTAACACCAGCCCAAAGAGAGGAGGTGGTCGAGATGATCAACCGGAACCAAGACGTATTCTCATCTCGGCCAGGACGAACAACTGAGACGTATCACCACATCATTACAAACCCTGGGGCCAAGGTAACGATGAGGCCTTACAGGGTGCCAGCAGCCAAAAGAGAAGAAATCCAAGCGGAGGTAAAGAAAATGTTGGACTTGGGGGTAATTGAAGAGTCTCACAGTCAGTGGTCTAGCCCGATCGTGCTAGTACCCAAACCAGATGGCTCCACAAGGTTTTGCAATGATTTCCGTCGGCTGAATGAGGTGTCCCAGTTCGATGCATATCATATACCCCGGATAGACGAGTTAGTGGACCGACTGGGAAATGCCCGGTTCCTGGCCACTCTAGACTTAACTAAAGGGTACTGGCAGATCCCCCTTGCTGAAGACGCAAAGGAGAAGACCGCTTTCTCCACCCCAGATGGACTGTTTCAATATACAGTCCTTCCATTCGGTCTACATGGGGCCCCAGCTACCTTTCAGCGCCTTATAGATAAGCTATTGCGCCCCCATGCTAGTTATGCAGCTGCCTACCTGGATGATGTGGTTATTCATACTGCAGACTGGGAAACCCACCTGGAAAAGGTTGAAGCTGTCCTAGATACCCTAAGGCGTGCTGGCCTTACCGCAAACCCCGCAAAGTGTGCCATAGGATTAACGGAGGCGAAGTATCTGGGCTACATTGTGGGACGAGGTGTAGTGAAACCCCAACTCAATAAACTAGAGGCCATCCAAAACTGGCCCCGACCGGTTCGCAAGAAACAAGTCCGGGCATTTTTGGGGGTAGTGGGGTACTATCGACCCTTTATTCCCCATTTTGCCACCAGGGCAAGTGCCCTGACTGATCTCATAAAAGCTCGGGGACCTGAGATGGTGCGATGGACAGACACAGCAGAGAGGGCATTTACGGATCTAAGGACAGCCCTTTGCAGTGACCCTGTACTTATAGCTCCAGACTTCACTAAGGAGTTCATCTTGCAGACAGACGCATCTGAAGTTGGACTAGGGGCTGTCCTGTCCCAGATGGTCGGGGAAGAAGAACATCCAATCCTCTATCTCAGTAGAAGACTTCTCCCAAGGGAACAGAAGTATGCTGTGGTCGAGAGGGAATGCCTTGCCGTTAAGTGGGCCATGGAAACACTGCGATACTACCTGCTAGGTAGACAGTTTACCCTCGTGACTGACCATGCCCCTCTTCAGTGGATGCAGCGGAACAAGGAGAAAAATGCAAGAGTGACTAGATGGTTCTTATCCCTCCAACCCTTTCAGTTCTGCATACAACACAGAGCTGGAAGTCGCCACGGCAACGCAGATGGCTTATCCCGGGTGCACTGTATGTCGACCCAAGTTGCCCAACCACTTGGTGTTGAGCAGGGGGGAGGGATATGTGACGGAGTCAGACCAGAAGGATATAGGAGAGTGCTGGAAGGCAGGTATATTAGTCTGAGGATGTGCAGGTCCCTGTTCCCTGGATAGCCAAACAAAGGCTACTCCAGACCAATCAAGACACCTGGGGCCAATTAAGAACCTTCTAGAAAGGAGTAGAAACAGCTAGCCTAATTGGGACACCTGTAGCCAATCAGGGACTGGCTGAAACCAGATAAAAACCTCCCAGTTAGTCAGGTGGGGGTGGATGT
The DNA here is from genome assembly GCA_007922305.1 of Dermatemys mawii. Taxonomy (NCBI): domain Eukaryota; kingdom Metazoa; phylum Chordata; order Testudines; family Dermatemydidae; genus Dermatemys; species Dermatemys mawii. The sequence continues at coordinate 36,803 of ML677340.1, forward strand.
CAGGAGCTGTGGAAGGAAGTTATGCTGTTGGTGAGACTGAGTGGTGGACAACATATCATCCAGAAGGAAGGAGGCCCTGAGGTAAGGGTGAAGTGGAGTTTGAAGAAGCGGGGACTGCTGTGGGGAAGTAGCCCAGGGAATTGTATTGTGTTTTGTGCCTAAAAGGTCAGCCATCTTAGCTGATACTATTAGGGTCCCTGGGCTGGAGTCCGGAGTAGAGGGCGGGCCGGGGCTCCCCCCTTTTCCATCTTCCATACTGGCCTGTGATGAAGGTAACTCACTAGGCGGTGACTCTTGCCAATTATACTGAGGAAGGGAGGTCACTCTGGGGCCTAGATGAGTTTCTGAGGCCCCTAAATCTGCCAGGAAGCACAGGACCCACAAGGACAGACTTGGAGCTTTGTCACAGCAGCTACCATTGAAAGATTTAATCTTAGCCACCGCTATTCAAATAACAAAGCCATCGGACCTGGTGAGACAGCAAAACCAAGAGCAACTCTCCGAACTTGAAAAGCGAAAGCAAAAAAAATAGCTTCGAAGCTGCTAACAGATGCAGCATGAGTATTAAAAGTCATTACCAGAGAGCTCCCTGACTAAGAGGGACAGATTCAGCCCCGACCCTGACCCCTGCACTAGGATGCCAACCCCGATACTTCCCTGGTTACATAGGTGAGCTGCTTGGTGGCAGTCAGGGCTGGGCACTGCCTGGGGACCTGGATGTGAGGCCTGTGATCCCTTATACATTTACTGATACTTTTTATACTACACCATTAAGTGTATCCACTATTTAACCAGTGGCCATAATATAGAGGGTGGGGAATTAATGAAGCAAAAAATACACCAACAGCAAAAGACACAGATAAGTGTGAAATGCTTTTCACATATTTTATACTGATGCCAAATCTGATTTCCCCCTTGCAAGATACTGACGTTTATGGGAACTGTGGGAGCTTGGTATTTCTCAAAAGTGAGCGCCACAATATTGGTCAGGATTTTGTATTGTTGAGTAAATATGTAACCAGGGCTGGCCCACAACATTTTGGCACCTGAGGCAAGGCGCTCAAATGATGCCCCCATGCGCCCAGGTCAACTGCAACGATCGCTTACTAGGCCAAGGTGCGACTTCCCTCCCCACCGTGGCTTGAATGGTTACAACAAAAGATACATGTACTAATTCCTAACTCCGCAATTACAGCCACGCCGCCTGCTGAGTGCAAGAGTATCCTTGCCCTAGGGACGACTCAGGCCTGCCCTTGGTTAGCCATTCCTTTTCGGAGGGAAATTAAGTATTGGCTGCTAAGTCCCCCTGGCCACCATTCAAGCTTGTTGCTGGTGATTTAACTGGGAGTCTCCGTGAGTTGTCTTCCTGGTGGCCACCTGCTGGAGCCTCTGTTGCAAGCTACCTGCTTACAAACCCCTCTTGACCCATGGTCCTTATTTGTGTCTGTGCCTCTGAGAACACACTGCTCCTCCCCAGCGGTGAGAAAGAGTCCTTCTCTAGACCAGGGCCCTGGGTCTGGAGTGCCTTGGAAGGCTGCTATCTCTGTACCTCCCCCTCCCAGTCTCTGCTGTTTCCCCGGGGCTACTAACCTCCTGCCAGCCCCAGTCTGCTCCCCTGCCACGCTCCCATTCAGCCTGGCCCAGCTCGCAGGCTGCTGGTTCTCAGCCTCCCTGTCCCAGCCCTCGGACAGCCTGTGGCTGGTTTCTCCCCCTTGGACCACTGCCAAAAGTGCTTCCCAGGTTCCCCTCCCCCCAGGCCCTTGTTTCCCAGGTAAATCACAAACATGGCGAGTTAACCTGGATGTTATCAAGACTGCAAGGGAAGGCTCCCTTCTGGGGACAGTCCCTTTCGGGAGAGTATTCACACCACTGTCCTCCCCCGCCCCCTTTGCTGAGCAGTGATGATTCGCAGAGTCACTCCTGCGGGGCGGGGAGAAAGAAAATGAATGAAAGAACTGATGCGTGGATCATTATAACAACACAGCAAACCCAGAACCTGGGCAATGCTACGATTAGAAACAGAGCACGCCTCCTCTAGGCAGGGAAATCTTGCATCATTTGGCCATGATGTCATGCAGAGTTTCCCTCACCTGGGATTCCCTGGTAGCGGCACTCGGGAGGGAAGAGGATTATGAGCTAGATGCACCTGTTGTACTTTCACTTTCCAGTTTCCATTGAGTCCAGCAGCACTAACGTGTGGGATTTTTCGCCTTTGACTAAACCAAAACAAGATTTCATTTTATTTTTGCCTAAAGAGTATAAAAGCAAGAGTGATGGAAAAGAGAGGCTACATTCCCAGCCCAGAGGGAGGCCAAACAACCCTGAGGAAAAAGAAGCGACTAAAGCAATTTCCCAGCAAACATGCTTCAAGGTACGTGACACTAAGTCTGGGGCTCCTGTCTAGCACATGGGCTTAATAGACTGATCTGCTGTGATCTACTCTAAAGAGTAAGGCTCAAATGTTATCCATCCCTCTAAGTATCTTACCAGTTTATTATGAGTGCTGGGGGCTGTAAATTAAGAGGCCTGATCTGAAAACATTTGTGAAGAGAAGAGTTGAGTTTGCTCAGTTGTGATCTTTGGGGTCAACCTACCAATGTATATATTTTATTGTAGCCCTCATCTTCCTGCACCCCTTCTTTCCCCACTTTGTCAGACTGTCAAAAATACAGTTCATAATCCTTGTAACCTGGAAATGGAGGGATGCGTGTAATTCTCCTTTCTGATTCAATCAGGAAAAATGATGGGTTGCAAACTGCTCCTGGTCTTGATCTTATGGACAATGTCTACAGAGGCCCATCCCAAAGGTGCTCAGAGGAAGAAGTGCCACCTCTCAAAATACAAGTCCCTGCCTCCCTGGGAACTGGAGACCTTCAAGAATGTCAAGGACAGATTTGTAAGTGCAAAGACGACACATAAGTAGGGCAATACTGGGAATGGGAGTGCTAGGCAGTAGTTTCAACAGCAGCCTTCTTGGCATATTACGATGAGCAGATGAAATAAGATAGGAAGCATATGTTTAGGTGAGGTTGGGGTGTAGGGTTGCAGATAACATAGAGAGACGTCTCTCTATCTGGATCTTCTTTGTTGGTAATCCCCTACCCAGCCTTAGTTAAGAAAGGCCAAAGCTCAGAATACTCAGATATTTTGGGAATGGGGATCAGAGATGCAGAGAGAGGCAGAGTCGTGGACAGGGCAGGAAGGTGGGAACTGATCTAAGGCAGAATCACAGATTAGACAATAGCAGAGAAAGAATGGGATTCTTACTATTAGAAAGGAGCTGGGAGAGAAAGGAGGGACAATCTGTCTAAGTGGGTGTTCCTGATCTGAGTCAGTCTAAGGAGGTTTAGGACCTGGCCGGCTTGGTTTTCTCGGGGGTTCAAACTGTTCTGAGTTATCATCAAACCTAGAGAATGAGACCCAGTCTTTAACTACCTGCGGTCTTTCCCTTCCAAACAAAACTGAGTCTAGTCCCTTAAACAGACAATCTGAGGATTTCAACTTCCTGTCATGCCAGCAAGCGGCATTAGAGAGATCAAGTCACTTATTTTTATATGATGTAACAGAGGGCAGAATTTGACACTTTCTCTCCTGCTTTGCTTCCTTTATACATTTCCCTGTGTTCTTATTTTGTGCCTCCAGGAGGACATCATGCTGCTGTCAGACCGAAAATGCAAGACCGAGATTTTCCACCGGAACTGGGAAGTCAAAGACCTGTCGGTAAGAAAGACTTCTGCCAAGAGGGACGAAGTTACAAAATAGCACTTGCTTCTTTCAAAAGTTGCAGTACTCCCTCTTTCTAAGCTGGATTCTGATTTCAGGTGACCCTATTGTAGATTCAGAGTAACATGGACAGGAAATTTATTCCCAAATGACAAAGGAGTCATCTGAGATTGGAATTTGCCCCTTTTTCTATAACTATATTTTGTATACCCTTAGGGCTGGGAAGCCAGACAAATGTTGAGACTGTGGATCAATCTAAATATTGCAGCACAATATTTAGCCCAGGATAAGGCAAGCCACTGAAAAACAGGTGCAGGAGACAGAACCATATATTGTCTGGCTTTAGATGTTATCAGCTAATCGAGCAGGAAACAATTTACCTCTCAACATCTCTAGCTTGGCCCTGATGAATTGAAATCACTGTTCCCTGTTAATACAAGGCATGATACTAACCTTCTCCTTAAACAAAGGCTTTTCATCCACACCTGTCTTTATCATTTATTTCCAGACTGAACTTATTAACTTCCCTCACATAAGCAGCTGCAGGTCGTGTGGCAGGAAATCCTTTGTTTCTGTAGTTTGGTTTCCCACGAGAGAATATTTTAGTTCTCTAAAACCATATCCCCATCTATGCACAGCCACTTTTAAGATCCAGAAGCCGGTCCCCAAATCACCAGCCAAAAATAAAAAAATAGAAATCAAAATCCTTGCCCTGCCTGAATATGTCTTCAGATTGTTGTAACATGAAAAAGGTTTGAGATTGCTCTGAAGCATAAAAGGTTGTTGGATTCCAAGGAAGGAAGGTGTAAGCAACAGAGTCCAAAGGTTCATGACTAGCAGGCTGTGTAGGGAGTGGATTCACACCTCCCCTGCATCTTAGGTCTCTTCCCATTGGCCCTGGCTTTGGAAAGCCTCCTTAAGCCAGCCACTCCTACCTGCTGCTAACACAAACATTCCTTATCTCCGTGTCTGCGAGCCCCCTGGACACACTGTTTGACCTGCACACTCTCTCCCTAGGTGCACGACAGAGTGATCCTGGTGAAGGAGGAGCTGCACTTCGTTATTGAGGTGCTGGCGAACTTTGGGGATCCCCGTCTGTCCGAGGAGCTTGTGAGGCCTATCGAAATCCTGAGGCACATCAGAGATGACTTGGAGAGCTGCGTGAGTGTTGGATTGCAAATGTCTCTTGTCACAGTGGGACTGGGAGTTGTCTGTTCAACGCCCAACCACACTAATTTCTTAAGTGGATACAGGATCTAGCAATCCTTGTGCCAGTAAATGGACTTTGGTTTGCATCCCTATTTATAATAATGAAAGTGTCCGGATTACATAGTTGCTGTATGCCTTGCTCATATACATCTAATTAACTTGATTAACTAGTTAGGGACAGATGATGCCCGGCTGCTTTGCTACTGTGCAAGCAGGTACGTCCACACCTTTGGCTCCTGGGCTGTAGTTTGGTATCACTGCAGACACTGTGCTCTCTGTAGCACAGCTACTGTTGTTTCCATGTGCCCCCGAGAATATCCCAGTGGGGGTGGGGAGGAGCCGGGAGGAGGCGGATCCATGAGTGGCTGGATTAACTGGGGAGTATGCTACACCCTTGCTCAGCTCCAGGGCATATTCGCTTTCTATTAGGCAGAGTTCTTCCCAGAGCTCCTCAGGGCAATACAAGGCATATCTCCCCCTACACAGAGCCATTCCCACAGGGCTCAGTAAAAACCTTAGTTAATATTTCAGACACTTCTGAAGTTGAACAATACCATACACATGCTTGGTATTATTAATAGACAACAGAAGGTTAACATGGAATCCAGATGTCTAAAGAACTAGATAAACTCAATCAAACCAAAATCTGAAATCTCTACTCTGAAATACTCTACATTCCTGAAATCTCTACTCATGGGCCAGTCTGCTTCACGTGTTGATTTGCTTTTCAGACCCGACATCACGACCATCAACACTCCGCGAAGCTGACTAGCTGGCTCCAAAACTTCCACGCAGCCAAGAAAACGGTGAGTACATTTGGCAAACACACAAGACAAACTTTCATCACATGTTAGTGGAACAAATCTGTACGGGATCATCCGTTCCAGTCCCTTCCTTTTGGGCCAATGCAGGATGGTACCTAGTATCTTGTCCAGGGTGTTCTGAGACTGAATTAGTTCAGAAACCTGGTAAATTTTTCACATCAGGGAGGGTCATTACATCTGCTGTCAGACTATAACAGACCAGGCACCCAGCAAACAACCTTTACCTTGTGGCCTAGTTTGGGTCCTCCCATAGGATGCAAAGAGCAGAGTTTCAGATAAACATGTGGCATCTGACCCTCCGTTGCTTTGCACCCTGTACCTTGTGGATTCATTTATATTTGTGCAAAATGTTGCTGAATCTGAATTCCCCCTCCCTCAGACTGTTGGCAGACCTTTACACCAACTTGCTATTCACTTTGAAGAGGTGTAGCTGCTGGGCTGGGCAATGGGCAAAGAGGCCCAGAGATAATTCATTCATACAGATCTGCCAATGCCCAGGCCTTCTTAGGAATCAGATATAGCCAAAGATAATACACTTCAAATTTAACATTACCCCAGATCACTGTGCCTTTTGCTTAATTCAAACTCACTGGTTCATGTAACAGACTACAGCACACATTGTTATATACTTAGAATTACAGCACATTAGACCATTTACTTAAGTTAAAGTGTTTGTAAGGTCTTGTCTACATAGGGACATCCAAAAGAGTTCATCTGAATTAACTAAAGGTGTGAGTTTGAAGTGGATTAGTTAAACTGCATTAAATCCCTATATGGATGCTGTTATTCAGAGTTAAAGTGGTCTCCGGAAGTGAAGTCAAGTAACCAAATTAAGACCACTTTAATTTTGAATGAGGGTGTTCACATGGGGATTTAATGCTATTTAACAAACACACTTCAGATTCACTCAGTTAGTTCCAATTAGCGTTCCTGGACGTCCCTGTGTAGACACGGCTCTGTTCACCCTTTTTCTGCATGTTCTGTGCTCCCTATCTATTAATCCTCCCCTCTCCATCAGGCCTGTGTGCAGTAGCTTTACCTGGCCCATAGCTAGCCAACCATTCTCTGCTACAAATGTGTTCATTCCCTCTCTCCTGTCCCAGGAAACTCCAGGGTGCCTGGAAGCATCTGTGATCCTCAATCTCTTCCGATTGCTGAACAGTGACTTGAAGTGCGCAGCCTACATGCAGTCCTGCACTTAAACGCAAAGTCTTTACACTGTCTCACCTCACGCATCTAATCCGACACAGGAGAACCCAGCGAATGGGAACCCTGAATCCTTCCTATTGGACACTGTATTTTAACCAGGCGTGATGCTCTTTCCACCTTGGCATCTTACCACGGATACTCATCACTCAAGATCTCTGAACAAAAGATTCAGATACAACTGATCTTCATGAATAGACCTCTCTGACTTCAATTGCCAGTAGCTGATTGGTAGTAGGCCAATTCCTTAACTGCAGCTAAAGTGTAAGGCCTGTTCCCACTGAAATCAATGGGAGATTGGCCATTGATTTCAGTGGGATTAAAATTTGGCCTTAGAGGATAGTATTTATTTATTGTATTGGTTTATTGCTACACAGAAATATTTGCCAATAGTATGTTAAGTGTTGCCATTATTTATTGTAATTTAAAGGACTAGTTTTTTTCCCACTGTTTCTTTGGTTTACAGACTAGTGAGTATTTCATTAGTGTCTTAAAAAGATGCTGGAAAATGAAATAATTTTGTTGCATGGAAGGTGTTTCTGTATTAGATTCCTAGAATCTATTTTTGTTTTACTCGCTGACATAATGTGAAGCCACCTGATGTGATCCTTATTTAAACAAATCTGATTTTTATTTGTTATTTATTGTATCTATTATTTATGTACCTATTTATCAAATGGACTATTTTTATAATATTTAATGTAAAAACTGAAGATGTAAAATTAAAACTGAAATGGTATAAACTGATGGTAGACCCTCTACTTGCTGACTGTATTATATTCTGATCTCATCACCTCCAAAAATAGAAAACAGCAAAAGTGATTAGAGGCAGGAAAGTACTTCCGGATAAGGAGACACTGAAGACATTAGTACTGCTTAGATTAGCTGGATGGTGAGAGGGGACATACCAGAGGTACCTAAAATAATGAAAAGTGTAAAGTTATAGGTATGTTCCCACAATAGCAAATCCCTGGGGACCCCTGGTGGCAGGACTGAATATTATGGAGCCTTTAAATTGGCCAGAAAACACTACTATCATTACTATCCTATAGTACCACGGTATACGTGACACTCTCTTCTACAGTAAAATGTGGCTGTTTTAACTGGAGTCTGAATGTAACATGTATTTTTATTTACTTCCTTTTTATTTGTATGCATGGAGGTGGTTACTGTGAAAGTATAGCAGAAAAAGCAATCAATAACTAGGGTGCAAATAACACTTTCTTACATCCTTCTGTTAGTTGCTTCTGCTACAGCACTCTCTGTGGGCCCCTTGTCATGTGCGTTACACCAACGCCTACGCTGAGCTCTGTTGCCCTGTAAACTGCGCAGAGTGGGTGTAAATGCTACCAAATCATAATGGTAGTGTTGCCCTGGTGTAAATGACAACAGAAGGTGCAGGATAATGGTGACAGGGCTATAGACTCTCTTTGAGACACCTGGATACAGTGGGTCAAATTCTGGGTGATATGTAAGGGAATGCAAATTACTCATTTCTAGTCAGCTGTGAATCCAGCTAGGTCTAAAGGAGTTGGAGTCTAAGCTTCGTCTACATGTTCTTTCTTGTGTACTGAGGGGGCCAGAGGAAGGCACAGATTATCCGAGCTTAGACCCCCTTAAAGCTTCCTAGATTCATTATGAATTTGGAGCATAATATTCATTAAATCTGTGTTTGCTCTAGGAACATACTGTAATTCATAGACATGTCCAGCCTGAAGAACGCACTGTATAAATCAGTTCTCTCTTTCTAGGAAAGACACACACACACTTAAATGTCTTCCAAGGCCATGTAAAATGCAGGGTCTGGACTTAAAAATAATCAATTCTCGTCTTTGATGTAATATATCATATTATTGAATCAGCATAGAGGAAATTCGTATCCCTTGCGCATATGAAGTTAAGCAGAGGCAGTTAGCCACAGCCCGGCATTAGTGGCAGTGCTGAGTATCTCTGCCCTGAAGGGGAGGCATCAAAAGGCATTTGGTTTGTGAGAAGTGCATTTTCTCCTGGATTTTGCTGGTTATGTGGGGAGGTGGTGCTACAGCCTTCTTAAGGGGATACAACATATCCTGCATTTGGGGGTAAAATCCTGGCTCTGTTTGTTTCAAGTCTTCCACCTCCTATTTGAGGGTAGCCCATGAATTTAAGTACATGCCCAGTGCTTGGCTGAATCGAGGTCTCAGTATCACGTTCCCGATGCTTATCGGCAGAAAAAAACACAATGGTCAAGTGCAAAAATGATCCCACCAACCCAGACAGGAAGAATATCCTGAAGAAATGTTTTGAAAAATTTGGGCCAGTGGAGCAGATTTATTGCACATAGGGGAAAAAAAGTTGGCAATTGTGTAGTTCTCTGACCGTGTGAGTATTCAAGACTGGATTCTTAAAAAATATATCAACAGCATATCATTATAGGACATGGACCAAAACAGTCTACTGCACTAAACTTCCACTTTTGAAAGCCTTGACTAGGTTGTACATGCGAATGAGTTGGCAAAGGTGGTCTCATTTTAGTCAGATGAGAGAGTCTGGGCCACAGACCATTTCAGAATGGTCAATCTCCTATTCGGACAGTCCCACAACTGAAAAATCAGACATGTTTACAGATCAAAACGCAGCGGTATTGCCAGAGCTGTGTGTAAGATGGCACAGCTCAGATCTCAACTTTCTCTGACTCTGCCAGTGCTATTTGTCTCCCAATCTCATGAGCACAAAATAGTTCATAGTCTACAAATAGTGACAAAGAGTCCTGTGGCATCTTAAAGACTAACCAGAAGTACATGCCCAGTGCTTGGCTGAACCGAGGTCTACATTTGGTTAGTCTTTAAAGTGCCACAGGACTCTTTGTCACTTCTGCAATTCCAGACTAACATGACTACCTCTCTGATTCTAGTCTACAAATAGTAAAGCCTTCAGAGGGTGCAGAATCAGCCCTTAAACCAGACCAGCTGAACATCTTTTGGATTGGGGCTTCCATTCCATCTGATTTTCAGATATTTTCCTGTATATTTAGCCTAAATATTCCTCTTCTGAATTTCTTCTTGGTACTTAACTGTCAGTTATACACACTTGCATGATGCTCAGTAATTCCTCTCCATCCTGGGGGGTTTACAGCCTTCATATATTTGTAGATGGCTATCATACCTCCCCCAGGTTGTTGCTTAGCTAAGCTGTATGTTTCTTACTCTTAATGTTAGATTGTCAATCAGTCTCCTAAGGATCCTTACTAATATTTGTTGCTCTTCGCTGTTCATTCATCACTTTGTCTACAATCTTTCTGGCCATGGGGTGCCTGGAAGTGAATGCAGTAGTCCAGGTTAGGTCTCACCAGTGAGGAACTAGGACCATCACTCTGCTCAGCGATGTAATACCTTGATATAAATAGGACAAACTCAGATTGGTGTCTCTCTTTCGCTGCTGTACCGCAGTGCAAACTTGAATCCAGTTTGCTGCCTGCTATCACCCTTGGGTCACTTTTCAGATTGCTTCTTTCCAAGTCTCTCTCTTCCAGCAGAATACTTGTATTTCACTCTGTTTGTCCATAGATGTAGTTAGCTTGCATTTCAAAGAATTGTATCTCAGTTTACTTCCTACACTTCTCTCTATTCTCTGTAGGGCCATTTGTATTGTCTCTTTGTCCTCACTAGTGTTCACAGCTCTTCCTTGTTTGATAGCTGCAGATTTTGTCACTATACTACTTCCTCCCTTTTTTTCTATCAGTAATGAAGATCTTAAACAAGGTTTCAATCTTCCACTGATTCTTCAGACAGAGCCGACATTCGGCATAAGCAGACTGAGCAATTGCTTAGGGCCCTGAGCAGCTCAAAGGGGCCCCTTATTAATTATTACAGGGGTTCTCAAACTGTGGGTCAGGACTCCCAAGTGGGTTGTGACCCCATTTTAATGGGGTCACCAAGGCTGGTGTTAGACTTGTTGGGGCTCAGGGCCGAAGCCCAAGGCCCATCCCCAGGGGCTGAAGCTGAAGCCGAAACCCTACTGTCTAAGTCTAAGGTAACAGGCCCCCATGCCCAGGGCAGATGTCCTTGGGCTTCAGCTTTCACCCCCCCTGCCTGGGGTGGCAGGGCTCGGGTGGGCTTGGCCTCCCCGCTCAGGGTTGTGTAGTAATTTTTGTTGTCAGAAGGGGGTCATGATGCAATGAAGTTTGAGAAGTGCTGAATTATTAGATTATATTGAGGGGGAGGGAATATTTGTGCCTAGTGCCCCCAGGGTGCGGGCATTGTCTTAAGACATCTCATTAGACAATTTCTCCTAAATATAGGCACTACTGTTTATATTTATGGCCATTGGCTAATTTACAATCTATGCGACAGTGCATGTATCAAATCCATCTGTCATTAACTTTGCAAAATTTGTGTTTGCGAACAGTTGCATCAGATACTAAAATCAAGAGCTGTTCTTGCGCCTACTCCATTTGCTGATCCTTGACTTCTGTCCAAAAGAAAGATCCATGGCCCGATTTGCTCTTATCACCATCCTCTAAACTTTGAGAGAGTTTTTTCCCCCTCTTACTATGTTTCCTTGTTTTATATAGCCCCTTTCATTTCCCCTTCCTATGGTAGATCAAAGGGTTGCCAAAGGCAGCTGTGTGACTAACCAATGAGGATTAGGAGCAAGATTAGTGCTCTCACATTGCATGGCTCTTCCCAATTCCCTCCCCCCTCTCCTCTCCTCCTCCACACACCACCTGTCAGACAGATGGATCTGAGCGTCGTCCCCACCTGACTCGGCATTTCCTGTGGGAGGGGGATGAGTACAAATTCATCCTTGTTTAACTGGTGTCTCTGGAGAGGAGATTCCTGGATGTTTGCTCTATTGGCCCCAGTTGGTGCCAGTCTTTGAGAGGGCATATGTTCCTGGTGGGTTTGTCCCCCCTGCTCAGGGTCTGGTAGCAGCGCATACAGCCACGTAATTCCTGTGGCCATCTGTCTGCTGTTGCCATGAGGAAAACTCAAATGGATCCTCTTTGAGGAACAGCAGCTGTGAGGGCCGGTCTCCCCGCAGTCAGGGAAAAACGGAGGAGGTTAATGGGGCCCCACCATCTTAGAACAAGTTCCATTTTTGTTTTCTTTTTGCAAAAGAGAACCAACCCCCGCAGAATGCCTAGGGCTCCCCCTACAGCACCAGAAAGCGGGGGGCCAGGGTTGGGGAGAGAAAGGATTTGGAGTCACATTCAAATTTGCCGGGGGAGGAAGAGACTAAAGCTACAGCCCTCCAGCCAGCTTGAGCCGATCCCAAGACTGAGAGCCATAGTGCAGAACATCAACAAATTCATCATTAAAGCTACGTGGTATTCATGGGTATTTCTAGTAAAAGTGATGGACCTCTGGTCCCCGCGTTGTTCTGTACCGATGTCCTGTAAGGTGCCAGCTTCCCTTCCAAGGCCCGCATTCAGGGTTCCAATAGCATGGGACCTGCGTCTGTAGATGCCTATCTGCCGATCTCCTGCCCATGGAGGTTTACGCTGGTTCTTTGACACGTGACCTATTGTCCCTGATCGATGTAATCCATCTCTGCTCCATTCATGGCTCTCGTTTTCATCCTCTGGGCCCATTTTCATTTGTATCTTGGGCTTGGGGTTGGGCTGATGTAAGCCAGGCAGATGCTGCTGGCGCTGTGCTTTGAGACATGCCCAGGTTGTTCAGACGCTCAGCTCCCTGATCTGGGACCCAGATTTTCAGAAGTGCTCAACTCCCACTGTGCCATTTATGGGCAGTGTGATGGGGCACTCTACTCACTACAGATGGCGCCCCCTCCAGGCCATTTTGGGGATTTGCGCTGCGTGGCCAACACCCATTCCTGCGGTTGCATTCTGCCATGCTGTCTTTTTCACTGTCCGTGGCCGCTCCCTTACTCCAGGAGCTGCTACCTACGCTTCGTGACTCAGGCTATAGGTCTTGCTGACTCATAAGGTATAGTTCTTGATTCCTTTCACTGAGTTCATTGGACAGTTGACAACCCATGATGGGCCATCAAACAGGCTAGGCCGTGCTGATGCCAGTCTATCTGGGGAAGTCACCCAGAAGCACAGCACAAGTTTGAAATACAGATATACCAGCCATATCTATGATTAATACAAAGGTGGTGCAAACATATAAACAAGATTATCATCCTTGGCAAATCATAACATTTTCACTGACACCTTACCCAGCGAATTTGACACAATTTATTGCAATTTTACAATATTGGTATTAATAATAACATAAAGCATTCCCCTTATTCCATAGAGTCTCACAGGCTACACATGCAGTAGACAGGGGAATTGGAACTGAGGGTAAAGAGAGATTCCAATAAGCCTGTGATTATTTGAAAAGCCAAATGTTGAAAAAAAGCTCGCTCATGTGTTGGTTCAAATTTGAATTTTTACCAGCAGTTAATTTTATTTTTCAGTTGCTTGACTGGCCAGTCAAACCTGGTATTGATGCTTTAATATTCCTCTAGAGGTTAGTAGAGATTTGGCCAGTTCCTCTGGTCTCCCACCTGTCTGTGCCATGTGAGGACTGGCTTTCCCCGGGACATCGCTTCACACTGTGCAGTTCTCACAACCTCATCCATGGCATCCGCCAAAAGACCCACAGCCTGCGACGGCTCCTCACAGAAACAGCCCCGGGGAGAAGGACAAGGGTGCAGGAACTTCTTTCACCAGGGCATGGTTTGTTCTACCTGTTGTGAGACTTGTGCTCTGGGAGAGGGGGGTGTGGTGGTACCCAAAATCTCACTGAGGACACAAGGCGCATCTGTCCCTCCCCCAATCAGGTGTGGGCTCTGTGTGCGGCCATTCTGCTTTCCAGAAATGGGGAGGGTGCTGGGCATTAGAAGTATCATAGGAGAGCAGTCTCCACTCTGGCTAGATCACCATCCATGCTGGAGGAGTGCTGGAAAATTAGGTATGTGAACATTCCTTGAATGTCTGTCCCCTTCTATTCATAGCCCCTGTAATTCCAGTCCTAGCTCTTCCCTCTGTAGGCTCTTCTGTGCCCAGAGGAAGAGGAGTAGTCATGGGGTTTCACTGAGAGCAGCGCAGCACACCCTAGGGGGTCTGACAAACAGGTTCTTCTACCATTTTCTTGTGCCAAGACCATGTGTTCCACTCACCTATGCCCTGGAAAGGCGAATGGATGGATCATCTCTGGGTCAGATGCCAGGCCTCACTCTGTGACTTGCAGACAACCTGTGGGTGAAGAGCTCTACTGGTACGCACAGCATTGTGAGTTATCTGTCATGTGCTCGGCCCCATCCATTGCACTGAGCTCCGTGGGACGTCCCGCACCAAGCAATTATCTTCAGGGCTAAACTCCCAGCTGTTCCTTTAAGAGCGAGTGATATCACAATGGTGTGGGAACATTCTAAGGGTTCCTGGGGGCCTTTCCGACTGTTGCCCCGCTGAGGTTGTCTGCGACAACTGACTCCACCCAGGACAAGGAGGATGACTATGGCAGAGGATAACGAGTGGATGAAGACCATTCAGAGCGAAAATGAATATCTGAAAAATCAGGTTAGGTTGCTCCGGGAAAACTATGAGTTACGTTCGTTACTGAGTCATCACTATGAAAACATCAATGAAGGGCGAATTGTCACTTCCTACCCTGCTCCCGTGTGTCCGAATGCCTGTTCCCCAGGACAAGGAGGTAAGGAAAACCTGGAAGGTCTATCTTGTTTGTTCTTTTGAGTAATGGCCCTGTAATACAATAGGTGAGAGGCCTGGCTGAGCTCCCCCTAGTGGACAGTCTCCAAGCTGCTGTGTTTGGATCCACCCACTCAATCTCCTGTGTGCTGGGTTTGGGTAGAGTCCACTCATTGTTGCAATCTCTGGGCTTATGCGCCCAATGTGCATATTCTCTGTCTAGCCCCTTCCTGAGATATGGGATTCTGCAGTGCCCCTACCTAGGCCCTGAAACCAGTGCCAGCTCTCCCATACCTCCCCAGTCATTACTGCACGCTCCCCAGAGTTCCACCAAAACCTTGGACCCTCTGTGCTATGTTTCACCCTTGCGGGATGACATGACAATTAAAACAAGGGACACGCAGACTTTGCAAAAGCACTTCTCTTTCCACCGGCCCAGTCTTGTCCTGTGGCTCTCAAGAGAAAATCCCCTTCTAATAGCGCATTCTAATACCTTTGTCTCTTCCTGTTCCCTTGGGGTTTTTTTCATTCCTTGATCTTCAGGGTGCAGCGACTGATCAGTCATCAGCAAGTCAGTAGTCTTTGGCTGGTCATCTCTGTTGTCCTGCTTGGGCAAGGTTATTCAGTTGTTGATGGTCCTCAATACCTGTCCCATTCTGGTACCAGGCTCTCTCGCCTTAACACAAGGCAGATGATGCAAGGACACAGCGAAAGACAACTCTGTATAGTTACATCTTTAGAGAACTCATTAAATCAATCTGGAATTCTTAAGGTCACATAGACAGACAGATTCCCAAACTGTCGCACAGTAATTCTCTGACTGCAAGCAAACCGTGTGTGCGCTTTCGCTAAGAGAGAGACAATATGGTGATGTGCATGGTATATGGCCCTAGACCTGTGCAGATCATCTACATGAACAATGCACCCAACTTCTCCCTTCTACAGGCATCTCCAGTACCTCATTGACAAAGTTAGCGAGAGCTTGTTAGAAAACATAAAGCCAGATGCTCATCTGGTGCAAACCAACGTGGTTCCATTGAAGTCATGGAGCAACATTGGCTTACATCAGCTGAGTGAAGATCTGGCTCATGATAGTGTTGACAGACAATGGTCATCCTATCATATTGCCAGAGAGCTCTGTTCTGTCTGTAGTTCCCAGGAGCTCCTTAAATCCAGGCTTCTAGGAGACTGAAGACTGAGGTGGGTAACTCTGAACATCGCTACCAATGGCTGCTCTGTACAACTGTAGGCTCAGTGCTCACTGAATGACTATAGTCCAGTCCCTGCATGCTCTGGGCTCTGTGTAAAACCTGGGTATCCCTTCCTTGTTCTGAAATCCTCCTCAGGAATCTGGAAGAGATGCCCTCAGCATGTTGCATTCCTCCCTTCTTCCAGTGCTGAGAACTGGCTGCTGTTTGTAAGGTGTGGGCAGTGCAATAGGTCTGTGCAGGACTCCTTGGCTCATTCTCAGGGACAGGGCATCTCCACCCAACTGTAGCATTGAAGCCAAAGGCCCCGATAGGGAGGGTGTTTTCACCATCACCGCCCCGAGGGGAATTGGGCCGAGCCCTAGAGATGGTTGTAACAAGATAGTTGTTGTGCCTGCCCTGATGCGTGCCATTGCAAGTGATGGGCTGATGTGGCTCAGGATGACTGGGAATACCCAGCTTTGTCTGTGGTCCCAGAGACGTATTGGCGATGTTCAGAACCGGCATTTCTGATCCCCCGCTCTGAACAGCAAAGGCCTTTCCTCTGCCTGTTGCTGCGGCAACATTGGTCCATGTGGAGCCAATGGCAGCATGTTCTGTCTAAGGCACCGCCCCTGGACAGAAGGGCACAAGGACCCAGCGAACAAGGTTTGCAATGCATGCCCATCCCTTAGCCAAGCAGTGTAAGGTGGACACACCTTCTTGTCAGGCAACACATCCTTTGGCAGGGCGGGCAGGCCTTAAAGAGAGAGAATACAGGAATTATCCCAAACAAGCACTCAGTCCTGGGGATGGCTGTGTATGGGGGTGGGGAGTTCTGGTCCCCACTCTCCTTGCTCCATGGACTGTTAGTAACAACCCACTAGAGAAATAACCTGGTCTGACCTGTTCGTTTATTTTCTCTGGTGACGGCCCCGCCAGCAAAATGATTCCACCCTGATGCAACAGGGTCGCCCTCCCTGTCTTCTAAGATGACCCCCACCTATCTCGATCTCCTCTAACTGTGACACCAGCCAATTGTTGTTTGCTTTTCTCCTCTCTCCCTCCAGGAGAAGGCACTTATAGCTGTAACATGCGACTGTCTTTTCACGCTCCCTGAAGCTCTAGCTTTGGAAGGGTCCATCTACCCGGGGACCTGACTGAAGGGACACTAATAAGGTTCACTGGCACTGTGTTTGAAAATGCTGCCCTGCTGCCAAGCTCTGGCTGGCACATGGCACCTCCCATAATCATTCTAGAGCTAGAGAGAAAGAGATCCACTGTCAGAGTGAAAGCCTTCTTTTGAATGGTAACGCTGCATGCTCTGTTCTCTGTTGTAGCCCAGCCTCATGGAAGAGATATCAAGCTACCAGAGAGCCCAAGTCACCTCCACCCTTCACTGCTGCAGGAGTTCAGTTATTCCCCTCTCCACATTGCAAACGAAGAAGCAACTCTATCCAGCCCCAAAGCCCAGGCAGAGGCTCCATTTAAGGGGATTCCCAATAATCCCACCTTGTTTCAGCCTGCACCCAGGGAGAGGAAACCAATCCTGCTTTCCAGCACGTCCTGGACCACCAGGGTGGAGAAACAGCTCCCAGAGTCCATAGACCTCTCGAGGTTGAAGAAAGTCTGCTTCACAGACGTCACCTCACCTGGAGGAGATAAGGCTCATTTATATGGGATGGGTAAGAATTGACCCCTCTACAACTGACCCCCTTGTAGCTCAAGATTTCAGGAGCTCTCAACATCCAGGTGACTACAGTAAGCATTTTGAGTGGTGTCTGTGCTCCTCAGGATCAGGCCACGAGGTCAGGGGCATCAGTGCTAGACTGAGGGACCATGTCCTCTAGAAGCCGTGGCAAGCCCTGGATCAGTGTTACATTGCATTTAGGTTTGTGTATCTTGCGGGCAGGGGAGTTCAGCTGATACAGCTAGTCCCCTTCCTCTTGTTCTGGGGCACAGTGATGGGTGCAGGACATAAATCTGGGGCTGCGGCACAGTGTCTCCCCCCACTCCCGACAAACAGGAAAATGTGAAAGGGAACAAAGTGAGGTGATCCCCTTCCCTGATCCTGTGGCCACAAACATACGGTGGCAGCCATGTTAGTGCTGGGGGCCCCCCAAACCAGCCAGCTCTTGGCCCTAGGCTGATTTCCCACCAGCCCCACCCCGGATGGGGATGCACCCAAAAGGATCACAGGGAAAGACAAGATGGAGAAGGAATCAGGGCTGACCCTGCACTTACCAAACCCTGAACTCTCCGGTTACTCTGCTCAGTACATCCCCACCAAACTTCCCAAATCCTCTTGTCCTTAGCTATAGGACGCTCTCTGAGAGCAGTAACTAGAAAAAGCCATGGGGTTTCCCATGCCACTGAGCTGTGTCCAGTTATGTTTGTACAAAGGGAGCTGGGCAAGACAGTGTGTCCAGTTTTGAATGTTGTTGATTCAAGGGTTTATTAGACACTGAGATCCCCAAAATGAGAGGCACTAAGCAGGCATTTGGATTTACATTCATAAACACCTAGACAGATAATCAGAGCTGGGCTCTCTAGATTTCTCGAGCCCTCTTCACTGGAAATCTATATGAAGCCATGGCTAACTCTGATCCTGTCCCCCTTTTGGTTTGTCATAGCTCACCAGAAACATGGGTGTGTCCTCAATGCACCAGACCTGCTGAGTCAGCCCCCGCCATCATCCTTGGGAGAATTTGTTTCCTCAAATCCCCTCAGCCTTTCAAGCAAGGAAGTGGCCCAGGCCCAGACTGTGTTTCCAGGATACTTCAAAACACCAGAGCCGTTTTCCCCAGGGATTCCCCCAAGAAAGCCAGCCTCGCTTATAAACAGCACCCGGGACATAGTAGGTGAGAAAATGTCCCTGGAGTCGGAAGAGACGTACAGGAAAAAGAGAGTCTGGTTCTCAGAGAGCCCAGGAGGAGATGAGCTGCGGAAGCCCCATACCTATTATTTAAATGGTAATGATGTGATTTCACCCTGGCCTTGCTGCTAATAATTGTAGCTAAGGATGGGCTTAACTGACTCTAACCATAAGCTGTCCCTGCACACATGGGGGAGTGGGGCCTTTTTGATGCCCTAGAGCTTGGCCACTCTAGGATAAAAGGCATCTTTTAAAACTTGATCACTAACATTTTGCATCTAAGGAAAGGAAGGAGTGACGAGAGCAGTGGAATAAGGACACTGGATTTTTAAAAAGCAGACCTTAACAAACCCAGAGAACTGGTAGGTAAGGTCCCATGGGAAGAAAATCTAAGGGAAAAAGTTCAGAAGTATTGATAGTTTATCAAGGAGACAGTATTAAAGGCACAACTGCAAACTATCGTGATGCAAAGGAAAGCTAGGAAGAAAAGTAAGATATAATGGGTCAAAAAAGAACTGGATAAGTTCACAGAGGATAGGTTCATCAATGCCTGTTAACCAGCACGGGCAGGGATACAAAACCATGCTCTGAAGTGTCCTTAGCTTTGTTGCCAGAAGCTGGAAATGGGTGGTAGAGGATGAATCATGGGATGATTACATGTTTCATTCATTCCCTCTGAAGGACTGGAATTCGCTGCTGTCAGAAGACAGGATACTGGGTTAAATGGACCATTGGTCTGACCTAGTATGGCCATTCTTATGTTCTTAAGAGTCCAATATGGCTCCACCAGGAGCTCCTTAATGACCTGAAAATCAAAAAAGAATCCTACAAAAAGTGGAAACATGGACAGATTACTAAGGAGAAGTACAAAAGAATATCACAAACATATAGGGACAAAGTCAGAAAGACTAAGGCACAAAATGAGTTACACCTAGCAAGGGACATAAAAGGCAATCAGAAGAGGTTCTTTAAATACATTAGGAGCAAAAGCAGGATGAAGGAAAGTGCAGGTTCCCTACTTACTAGGGAAGGTGATCTAATGACATCAAGAAAGGTGAGGTGTTTAATGTCTATTTTACTTCACTGTTCACTAAAAACGGTTTAATGGTGACCATATACTCAACACAATTAATATTAACACCAAGGGGGAAGGAACACAGGCAAAAATAGGGAAAGAACAAGTTATAGAATATAAATTAGGTCTAGTCAAGTCAGCAGTGCCTGATAAAGTTCATCCTAGAGTACTTAAAAAACTAGCTGAAGCAACTTGGGAGCCTTTAGCAATTAGCTAAATTCATGGAGGGTGGGTGAGATTCCAAGGACTGGAGAAGGACAAGCACAGTTCTAATCTTTAACAAGAGGAACAAAGGGGACCTAGGATAGTATAGTCCAGTCAGCCTAACTTTGATATCTGGAAAGAAACTGGAACAAATTACTGGTGTAACCCTTCTGCCCATCAGAGTTGGCAGCAACAAGGGCCGGGTTCAGTATCCAGGGGTTCCATTCCAATAGCACAATACAAAAACCGGCTCGAGCCCCCACCCAGTGACCTGGGACAACCATATACCACCCCTCTGGGCATCTGTAAGAGACAATACTTCCCCTCTCGCAAGCACTGAGTCTGAGTGTACCAAAGCCTTTTAATAACAGGGAGAAACAATGTGGCATTATATTGGGGAAACACCACAAACAAGGTTAATAAACCAAACCATGAACCAGAAGCCCCCCTCCCAGCAAATAGGCCGTGGCCTTCCCTTTGGCTCTTGAGTTCCACAACCCCAAAAAGTCACTCAATAGTCCCAAAAGTCCAGCAGCCCAAGACTCTCTGTTCTGGGTCAGTGCAGAGTTCAAAAGACAATTGGCAGAGTCTTACCTCCCAGCCTGGGTGGAAATGGAGGGTAGGGCACGGGGCACCTTACGTGGTCCGAGGCCGACTGCGCCGCCTCTCTGTGGGGTTCCGCTGCATCCCTCACCGCAATCCCCTCTGCTCTGCTCGCTGATACTCGAACTGCTCTGCAGCGCCAGTCACTCCGCTAGCCGTCCTGCTAGCCGACACACGGACAGCTCTGCGGTGCCAGTCACTCCGTCAGCAGCACAAACGGCTCCGCTAGTCGACACACGGACTGCTCTGCTGTGCCAGCCACTCCGCCAGCAGCACCAACTACTCTGCTAGCCATCCTGCTAGCCGACACACGGACAGCTCTGCGGTGCCAGTCACCCCGTCAGAAGCACAAACGGCTCCGCTAGTTGACACACGGACTGCTCTGCTGTGCCAGCCACTCCGCCAGCCACACGAACTGCACCCAGGAACCGCTCGCCTGAGTCCGCTGCCAGTCACAGAAACTGCACCCAGGAACCGCTTGGCTGAGTCCGCTGCTTTGCTCTGCTAGCTGCCCAAATTGCTTGGTGCCACCAACATGCCTTTAGGCCCGCCCCCACTTAACACAGTGCTCAGTGATTTCAGCTCTTAGTGGGGGTCAGCACCTTGGCACAGGTACACCAGCAGACTCAAAGTGAATTCAGCTTAGCAGGCTGAACCTAGACTCTTAAGTGAATCAAAATTAGCTCTAACATTCTACAGTGGAGAGAGGCACAGTGCAATTGGCTTGGGGGAGGAAGACAGGGGGGCCCTTAGGCAAATCCCTCACCAAAAGGTATAGAAACCTACCCCTGGCCTCTCTCTCAATCTCAGAGCATTCTGAAGCATGTGGCCCTTGACCAGTGAGTGCTACTTAGATGATGGCGAGTCCCTCCATCATAACAAGGGCCAAGTACATGCCCATAGTCCTTCATTCACACGATCAGGGTAACATCACTTTATCATTCCTGCCCCAGGAACATAGAAACAGGGGCTCCCACATCAGCCAAAGTGGCCATGTGGGCTGCTGTGAGCTCAGGCTAGGCGCGGTGGGTGTGCCTATGCAAATCAATCAGCCCCAAAGTTATTTTCCACCGCTCACTGCAATTCCCATAATTCACCACCAGATGTCAGAATAGATCTCATTTCTGACACTGCTTACACTGGACAATCAATTTGTAAGCATCTGGAGGGTAGTAGGGTCTTAGGGACTACCTAGCATGGATGTGTGAAGGACAGATCATGTCAAAACAACCTAATTTCCTTCTTTGAGAGGCTTACTGACCTAGAGGATAAGGGGGAGAAGCAGTAGACTTGATATATCTTGATTTTAGTCAGGCTTTTGACACAGTCCCCCATGACATTTTCATAATCGAACTAGGAAAATATCTAGATGAAATTACCAGAAGGTAGGTGTACAACTGATTGAAAAACTGTACCCAGAGAGGAGTTATCAATGGTTCACTGTCAAACTGGGAGGACATATCTAGCAGTGTCCCACAGAGGTCTGTCCTGAGTCTGGTACTAGTCATTATTTTCATTAATGATTTGGATAATGGAGTGGAGAGTGTGCTTATAAAATCTGCTGATGGCACCAAGCTGGAGAAGCTGCAAGCATTTGGGAAGACAGGATTAGAATCCCAAATGACCTTGACAAATTGGAGAGTTGGCCTGATTTTAACAACTGATTTTAACAGCTGAGAAGGATCACAAATTGGAGTCAACGATGTGATGCAGTTATGAAAAAAGCTAATATAATTCTGGGGTGTTGTATGTAAGACATGGGAGTTAATTGTGGTAAGTAAGACATTGGCGATACTCAGAACTGGTGAAGCTTCAGCTGACGTACTGTGTCCAGTTCTGGGCATCACACTTTAAATATATATATCTAGATAGATCTGCCTATCTCATAGAACTGGAACAACCTTGGAAGGTCATTGAGTCCAGTCCCCTGCCTACACTAGTAGGACCAACTACTGTCCCCTGACAGATTTTTTGCCCCAGATTCCTAAATGGCCCCCTCAACGATTGAACTCACAATCCTGGGTTTAAGGAAGCCAATGCTCAAACTACTGAACTATCCCTTCCCACATCTTAGGAAAGATGTGATCAAACTGGAGGGAGTCCAGAGGAGAGCAACAAAAATGATAAAGGGTTTAGAAAACCTAACCTGTGAGGAAAACCTGATCATGTTTAGTCTTCAGAAAAGAAGACCAAGGGAGGGACTTGATAAGTCTTCAACTATATCAAGAGCTGTTATGATGAAGACATTGAGCAATTTTCTTCCATATTCACTGAAGGTAGGCCAAGACATAATTGGCTTAACAGCAGCAAGGGAGATTTAGGTTAGGCATTAGGAAAAACTTTCTAACTATTGAGATAGTGATGCTCTGGAATAGGCTTCCAAGGGAGGTTGTGGAATCCCCATCATTGGTGGTATTTAGGACAAACATCTGTCAGTGGTGGTCTAGGTGTACTTATTTCTACATCAGTGCAGGGGGTTGGGCTGGATGACTTCTTGAGGTCCCTTCCAGCCCTACATTTCTGTGATTCTGTTTAATGAACATGTTTCAAAGCTCTAGTGTACACAGGGTAAGTGTGTATTTTAATATGTATTCATAGGGCAAGGTGAACCTGGGGTCCCACTAATATGATTTTTAAATACCTCTATGCTACAGAGTCTTTGTCAGCCTGGCTTGATCACTACAGCTATGCTGTAGAGCCTCCTAATGTGGACACAGCTGATGCTGACACAAGTTTTTCTGCTGTCATAGTAACACCACCTCCCCATGCAACATTGCCTATGCTCACAGAAGCACTCTTCTGTCGACATAGCTGTGTCTACATTGGCAGTTCTGCTACTAGGGGCATGTTTTTTCCCCACCCCTGACTGACACAGTGATGCCAGCAAAACTTTGTAGTGTAGACCTGACCCTAGTGTGGATAAGCCCATCTGGAAGGGCAGTGGGGCTTTTATGGCTGAGAAATACATTTATTTCTTTCCAAAGTCCATTTCCACATGTGTTTTACATAACCAATCCATTTAAGGAGGCAGATGTTATCCAGTTCTTGCATGATACTGGGAAGGCAGTGCTGTGTTTGGTTGTAGATGTGCGGATCTATGTATATAACTTGTGTGATTATATAGCCTCTCTCCTGGCCTCTGGCTCAAACCAAGAAGTAAAACTTTAACCTGAATCTAGGCATGGTGAAAACATTTGGCCTTTGTGTCTTAAGTTATTATGTAAGTAATAACCAGCCTGTCCTTCATATAGATCTTGAGCTGAACAGCAAGAAAAATAGCCGAATAGTCGGTGAGATTGCCTTCCAGCTAGACAGGCGCATCCTTGCTTATGTGTTTCCTGGACTGACGAGACTTTATGGCTACACAGTGTCCAACATTCCTGAGAAAATCAAACAGGTAAATCCTTCCTTGAATCTGCCGAGGAAGAGGATGGTGCATAGTGCTGGTTGGAAATTTTCCAATGGGACAATGGCCATTTGCGGAAAGCAAAAAGTTTCAGGGAAACGTGTCCTTTTTGATGAAAATTGATTTAGAAAGAAAAATAGAAAAACAGCTTATCAATCAGGTTGAAACGGACCATTTCAGAATAGAACCTTTGTGGGTTTTGTTCCGTTTTGAAACAAATTTTCATTTCAGTTTTTTCAATTTTATAGTCTGTTGTGTAATATATAGTGTTTTAAAAGGCAGAGCAGAACAACACATTTTGATTTTGACAAAATGAAAAATTTCAGTGGAACCAAAATGATTTTTTTAAAAAATAATTTGTTTTGCAGGACATTTTGAATTTTGTGTGTGTTGGGGGGGTTCATTCCACTTCAGAACAGAAGACATTTGGAAATCACAAAATTCCCTGCTAAATGAAAAATTCTGTTCCCACCAACTTTAGGGGTGTGGGGGTGGGGGTGTGCGTGTGGGGGTGTAAGAGAGTGAGCATTACAGTGGGACTCTGAAAATCTGAAATGCAGCCACACACCAGCATGATCTCATGGGCTTCCAAAGGGCTTTTTGTAGTGTCCCAGCCTTTCATGCATTTTGGTCTTAATCTCTCTGAAATCAGTGGGAGTTAGGCACCTAAATACCTTTGAGGATCATCTGGGCCTCTGTCTTAGTTTCCCATCTCTGAAGTTGGGGATAATAATCCTTCCCTTGCTCTCAGGAGAGTTGGGAGCTACACTCATTAATGTTTATGAAGCACTATACTCATAATACTCTGAATGCTATGGTTATGTTTATTGATACATAAATTAGTCACTAGGCTCAGAAACCGCAGCTGCTTGAAAGGCCTGGAGCTCCACATATGCTTAAAGCTTGGTAATGAGAAAAATAAGTGGTTTTGTGCAGTGAAAAGTCTAGCTAGCGTTTGTGCAGGGAGAGCCACGGCGATGTGAAACAGACTGTGGGTGTGTCTACACTGCATTATAAATCTAGATGTGCGGGACCTGGGGTTGCAGATTCCCTGTCGCCAACCACGCTTGAGCATCCACGCTGCATCATAAACCTGGGTTTACAACTGCTGGTGCTGGGTCTCACAGCTGTGCTAATGTGTCCATGCTGCACAACGCAGATCTTCTGACTCAGGCCGGTGGCTTGAGCTGCATCTATACTGCAAAATGAAAGGGCTTGGATCTAAGTCACAGCGGGACTTGGGCTTTGACCCTCCCCTCCAGCTGGGTCCTGAGATTTGCCAGACTGATTTGTATGTGGACAGGAAGGGGGCGTGGACTCAAACCTGAGTCGGAACCATGGGTTAGTGGGCAGTGTGGACAGCGAGGGGGCGGGACTTGTGTTGCACAGTAACAAGCCTGGTGAGAGCTAAAAGAACTCTCACGTTCTCCCTCGCGTGAAGGGCTGCCTAGTTCTCTCTGGCTCCTGTCAATGGAGGAGCATCGATTTACACCAGCTGAGGGCCCAGCCCCTTAACCTGCAGTCCAAACCCGGCTCAGTCCATACTGTCGTTCGTTAGCTGGGTGTAGAAAACCAAGGGCTGGTGGAGGGGTGGCCAACGTGGCCAATCTAGGACCCTACTCAACTTCAGCTGTTGCTGCATCTAGCCGGGTGCAGCTTAATTCATCCCTGGCCAACCCTCCTGTGTCCCTTCTGCAGAGGTACTGGGTCTTTGTTCTCCAGCATGCCCATTTCCAGCACTGTCATCACCAAGCTGCAGACAGACCAGGATGCTTTGAACGCAGCCAGGAAGTGGTGTCTTTAGGAACGCCAGGGGCCTGCCCATGATTGTCCATAAAAGGAGCTAACAGGTTCTTCCTGATTTTTTTTAACCCTCCTAGGCCTCCATGAAGTGCCTGGATGGCTCCGTGGATGAGAAAAAGCACCGAGCCATGATGCAGCGCTACCTGTCCCTCACCGCCCGCCTCGAGAAGATGGGCTACAACCGGGACGTGCACCCGGTGTTCAGCGAGTTCCTCATCAACACCTACGGCATCCTGAAACAGCGGCCGGACCTGCACTCCAGCCCACTCCACGGCAGCCCTGCTGACCTGCGCAAGATCGTGATCGACGTCGTCCCCTCCAAGTACCTCGGCGACACTTTGCTGCTGCTGAACTGCCTGTGTGAACTCTCCAAGGAAGACAGTAAACCGCTCTTTGCTTGGTAGCCGCACCCCCGCCGACACAACTATCCTCCCGTAGACATGAACTCAAAGCATGCGTTTGAAATACAGACATGGGTGTTTTTTTATCTATGTCACGAGGCTCGGTCAGAGCGGTTAGCTCCAGCAGGAATACTGTGTGTGTTTGTTTTTAATGGGGTAGGTGTCTACATTTTTCCCCGTCCTCTTTTCTAGTCTCCTACCCTAGCCTCTGTTTCCACTTCCCATCAGAAAAAACCAGCAGGCCAAAGGCAGTTGCTTCTCCCCCACCCATCACACGCTCCACCCCCTGGGATCAGCTTTGCACACAAAGCTGGGAAGCTTCCACCTGCAGGCACTGCAGTGCCCCTGCTGTGGCCAGCTCTGAAGTCAGTAGGAGGGGCTGTGACGGCCACTGGGGAGGGGGGTGAAGTACATCCTGCTTGCACACCCTCACGTTTGTGGCTAACGAATAGTAAAAACCAAAGGGGTTGGTGCTCTTGATGTTTACAGAACAAAACCCAATCCAAAAAGAGAGAGCTGCACCAGGGTTACACAGCTGCCCTTGACTCCACTGACTTTAGAGCTGCCAGCTTTTTCAGCTAGGGCCGGGGAAGCTCATCTCACTGTGGGCTGGGAACCTGGCTTAGGCAGACCGTTAAACTGAGTTTATGACAGACCTGGTGCACTGGGACCCTGCATCGCGATTCACCTGGAAAGCAGCAAGTCTGTTGAAGTTCTAACCAGCGCTGGGGAACAATGATTACTGGGTTTGCTTTTGCATAACAAGTGCCTTCAGACCTGATCCGCTCTTAGGCGAGTAGCCCTTGCTTCTCTGAGTAATCCCGTTGGTACGAAGAAGGATTACCCACATGAGTAGGAGTTGCAGGACCGGGTTCTTTATTTGTGCGGTTTCTAGCTACTGCAGGAGGATCCGACATGAACATGGGTCGGGAATGCTCTAGTTTCCCTGAAGAGAGGAGAGACACCAGGGCTGTGGGATTTGAGGACGGAGGTGCTGGAAGAGGAAGTCACGGGGCCTCAACAGTAATCCAAAGTACCCTCAGTAAGAAAATCAGTCTGGTCTGAAACCAGAGCAATGTTATAACGAATGCAGCCCTTCTTGTCTGGAATCCCTTCATAGCGCTAGAGAGGGGCCATGTCTCAGCAGTTACAACCAGGCCGTATGTTGATCGAGAGGAGCAGTCCTCAACTCATGGTCCGCAGACCAGTCCCTCGTATCTGCCCATTGGTTGCCTGCAAATTAGCCGTACAACAGAATCTTTGAAACATGCGGGTCACTGCAAAAGTATTAAAGAATCTGCAAGTTAACTGGCCTGGTTTTCTTGTATGGGAACGGAAGGAAAGATGGTGAAATATTAAAACAGCCCCTCCGTGGGACGGTTGCCTGACCCTTTATTCTGTAGCCCCGAAATACAGTGCTTGCTCTGGCCGCGGCTCCTGGGTAGCACCACAGCCCTACTGTGCCACCTTTGTGAAGGAAGCTCGCAGCATTGTGGTGCAGACGTTCCGCGGAGCGTTTGTGTGTCCGCAGCAGAGGAAGCTGGGAATACCACAGCGCTGGCGCTCCCCTAGGGCCTCCGAAGGCTTGTGCCACTGCTGCCGAGGAAGTTCACAGTGCTACGGCCCCAGTGCTTTTCTACTGAGCACTTGTACAACCGCTGCCTAGGAAACTCCCAGTGCTACAATTCCAGGATTACTGTAGGATTATCTGGCCCTGTGCAAACCCCGCGAGGGTGCATAGGAGGGTCAGCTAAAGGCCTTTTTCTTTTCTGTGCGAGGCTAAACACTCAAATGCCACACATTTTTCCTTCCCTGGGCTAGTTCTTGTCAGAGTTCTTGCCGCAGCCTGAAGTTCAGAAATACCATTTCTCGGGAGAGAGAAAGGAGACGCATGGAGGTGGTGCTGGGATTGCTGCCTTCGTCTGGGAAGTCTTGTTGTCTGAATGCACACGGGGAGATGCACCCAGGCATTGAGTCACAAAGGTATGTAGGCACCTCAATGCCTTTTTGAATCTGGGTCTGTGACGGGGAGTCTCAACACCACCCTGGCAATGCTCTTGCTGGGCATGCTCCCAGTGGAGGGAGCCTATCAAAGGAAGAAGCTGCCGGGACTCCAAACTGCTGAAGCCGAACACTCTGCTTACACCTCAGGAGCCCAGTGGGGACCGAAGAGGAGGATGCGCTGCTACCAGAAGAGGGGATACCAGAGCCGGCACTAAGGGTGGGAAGCGCCCCAGGGGATGCGCTTGGGGAGATGGAGATCTGAACTTCACAACAGGATAACTGGTTTTAGGGTGACCTGATGTCCCGATTTTATAGGGACGGTCCTGATGTTGGGGACTTTTTCTTATATAGGCTCCTATTACCTCCCATCCCTTGTCCTGATTTGTCACATTTGCTGTCTGATCACCCTACCTGATTTTGAAGAGCCCTGAGTTGGAACCTGGTGGAGTAGGGTGGGGCTGGCTTCCATGGCACTTGCCCTTAGGCATTACTGCTGCAAGAGAGGGTGGCTTCTCGGCCTTTGCCTTCTCAGTTCTGCCAGAAGAGGCACCATTTTAGACTCCCACCGCTGGAGGCACTGCTGTCCCAGAGCCAGGCAGCGCCTCCAACCCCCTTCTCTCTGTGTCCGCCAAGCAACATTAAAATCCACTGTGGTTCTGAAGCTGCAAAGGCCGCTGTGGGGATGCGCCAAATCGGGGGCCAGGCCCATGTCATCTCTCCTGTCTCCTTTCTTGTCCTCACACAAAGGACATGCAAACAAGTAGTAAAGGGGCCAGGTGGGGGCAGGCTATTGGCGCTTCTGGGGCTCTACCCCCCCCCCCCCCCCCCGTTTTTTCTGCTTCACATCGTCTTTGAGAAGCTGCCTGTGCTGTATTCTGTGGAGAAGAACTTAGCGTGACCTTAAATCCAGTGACTCGGAGCTGCCCCCTTTCCAATGGCAGAGTGGCAGCCGCCCGTTCTGGCCGTGCAACATTGCACAGATCACTACGAGCGTGACAAGACCGTCTTTCCTTGCTGACGCACGGCTGTGCACGTCTCACCTTTATTACCCATTATCTATGAAGGACACACCCAAGTGCTATTTTTCAGAGCTGTTTAGATTTGGCCGAATCCCTTTTTGTACCTTTTTTCCTGGCAGCATCCATCTCCATGGGGGGCTCCCTGCTGGTTGGTAATAGAGGGGGAACAGAGAGCTCACCTTTCCTCTCCCTGATCCTACCCCTACTGTGTGCCTGGACAGAGCTGCTTGACAACGGCTACTGGCTCTAAGGAGTAGAAACCACAGCTGGAGCGAGATGTCGCTGCTGGCTGCGACCGAGCAGCATAGGCCAGGAGAGGGCAGTGAGGTGAGTGTATTTGTGGCTGCTAGCATCCCTTTGCTCAGGAGCGATACAGCTCGCCAGGAGGGGAGGCTTTGGGGGGTTGGTGGGGCACAGAGGCAGAAGGGCCACGTGGAACCCCACGGGGGGGCACTGTATGGCACATGGACTCAGGACACAGTCTAGGGACCCCTCCACCCCAACCCCAAAGGGGAGGTGGATTCACAGCCACCCCTCAGAGAGCTGCCGTCTTGGCGAGTGACTTCTCTCCTTCGCACACAGCTGCCTGGGATTGTCTTCTCACAGCACTATTTTTCTTTCAGTGACATTTGGCTTTTTGACCCAAATGAAAATGCGTTGCTGTTTTTTGGAGGGGGAGGAGACTATGAAAAGCCACTCCCCCCCACCACCACCAAAAAAAAATATTTCAGTGAACATGGGGTTTGGTTAAAAAAAAGGGGTTTTCAAAACCGGGTTTTTCCCAAGAACTGTGCATTTTTTGCAAACCTCGGCTTTCAACACTGGAAGGAATCTCAGATTTCTGTTTCATGTCAAATAGCCTTGGAAATTTGTGGAAACCGCAGCAGCCGCCGGGCCTGGTCAGAGCCGGCTTCCCTGTGTCTGTCTGTGGGTTCCGCAGCGGGCTCTGCGGTCGGGTTTGTCTGCGGGCTGGGAGGGTGGGGTTCGCTGAACAGCTGTGGAAAGGCCTAAAGGAAATCAGCTGTTGTCAGCCCAAAGGCCAGTCCATCCCTGCCACTTGACTCCTGAACACCACTGTGATCTGGCGAGCTACAGCCCAGCTCGAGCGGAGGCAGAGGATGCTGGGGAGGAGAGGTGCAATGAGGTGGCTGAGGCCCAGCCCTGCCCCTTTCTGAGTAATGGGGGAAAGCCAGGCTGATGGCAAGGCAGGGGTGGGTGGTGTGATTGATGCCGCAGTACAGAAGAGCGGGTGTTACAGATGCCACCGTTAGGGGGAAGGTCCAGGCCATCCCGTCCTGCCTCCTCATCCTTTCCTGGCTTTTCCCCGGGATCGTAAGCCTGCTGTCTGTGCAGACCCCATTGCCTGCCTTCTCAGCATCCACACTGGGCGCCCCTTGAGGTGGGTACAGGCATCAGAGCACAGCTAGCCAGGCCTTCAGGGAAAAATCTCTCTGTGGGCTGAAAACAGGGGGCCTGGACAGAGATATGTGGGGAGATGAATTTTGGTGCTGTGGGGGGCAGGGCCCTGGAGATAGGGGGCTGCTTGGAGTGAGAAAAAGCCAAGGGCAGGGACAGCTCCCGACACCTCCTCTCACTGTCTGATGTGCATTTCGGGTTTAAAATGGGCATTCCCAGAAGAGCAGAAAGTGGCTTGACACCAGGGTGACCACACAGCAAGTGTGTAAAATCAGAACAGAGGGTAGGGGGTAATAGAAGCCTATATAAGAAGTATCGGGACTGTCCCTATAAAATCAGGATATCTGGTACCCTACTTGACATCCCCTCCCTTCCCCCCAGCAGTGTTGCCTGTGACAGCAGGGGATTGGACCCGAAGACCCAGGAGGTTTGTGCTTTCTTAATGGCCTGAGCCAACTGTGTGTTCTTCACGTATCATTTAATTCCAAGAATTGAACCTCCGGCTGCTGCTTTCACTCTCAAGCAACATGAGAGGGCTTCGTATCAGCAATACAAGAGGGAGTGTCTGTATGGCTTGAGTATACATCGAGATTATAGACCTTTGGAATGGGACTTTAGTGTGCTGGCATTTTGCTGGGGAAAACATCTCACTGTGCCCTGATTAGCTATAAGTATCACTCCCATTTTGCTGAGGCAGACACCTGTCTGCAGATTTGAGGACTTCAATAGCTCAGACATAGGTTAGGGGTTTACTACAGGAGTGGGCAGGTGAGATTCTGTGGCCTGCATTGTGCAGGAGGTCAGAATAGATGATCATAATGGTCCCTTCTGATGTTGAAGTTGATGAGTCTATGAGGTGAAGTTGATTCCCTCTTGTGAGGGCAGCCTGTGCCCTCCTAGCTATGAGAAGACCCCCAGTGGTTCCAGAGGTGAGGTGGGCTCAGCTGCAAACATACCAGGAGCACTGCTAGAAAGGCAGAAAGAGGTGAACTAAAGAACAAAATGGCAGGACCTGTGAGAGATGGGGGAAGGAGCTGAGGGCTGCAGGGAACCTGGAGAGAAGGAAGTCCATAGCTAAGTTCAAAAGCAGGCTGAATAGCTGGATGTGGTGTAGGGTGACCAGATGTCCTGATCTTATAGAGACAGTCATGATTTTGGGGTCTTTTTCTTATATAGACTCCTATTACTCCCGACCCCGTCCCGATTTTTCACCTTTGCTCTCTGGTCAATCTACCATGCCAGTGCTCAGTACAGCGCTTCTCCCCTCCAAAAAGGCTCAACAACGAGTAGGAGTGTGTAGTGAGCCCAAGTGGTCTCCCTCCAATTGGGAGTGCGAGGGAGCTGGAGGGTGGAGCCAAGGCCGCCCCACCCCCCTCGCCAGAAGTACAAGGGTGGGACTATAAAAGGCCAGCCCTGCAGCCCAGAAGGGAGAGAAGCAGGGGGGGAGAAGGACGCTCCACAGGACCTGCTGCTGCCAGGAGGTGAATCGAGCCTGAGCTGCGCTCCAACCCCCAACCCTGAGGACGACTGGCCTGGAGTACCCACTGCCATGTACCCGGAGGAACCGGATGCTGACTGGATGGCTATAGATTTAAAGTCTCCCAGCAAGATGCCCCATGTTATCCCTGAGTCAGCCGCCCCTACCCTGAACAGGGGAATCCTAAAGACTGTTGGTTTTGCTGGCTGCCTGTGCTACACCCAGGCTAGAGCCAGCCCTCTAAAGACTGTTTATGTTTGCTGGCTGCCTGTGCCCTGAAGCCCAGGCCCCAGCCCTTAGAGACTGTTCTGTTTCTGCTGGCTGCCTGTGCCCTGCTGCCCAGGCCCCAGCCCTGAAAGACTGTTTGTGTTTGCTGGCTGCCTGTGCCCTGAAGCCAGGCCCCAGCCCTTTAAAGACTGTTCTGTGTCTGCTGGCTGCCTGTGCCCTGAAACCCAGGCTAGAGCCAACCCTCGAGAGACTATTTGCTGCTGGCTACCTGAGCTCTGGAAAGCCCAGGCTTCAGCTGCATCTAGGGACTGCGCTACTTGCCGGTCCCCTTGCAGAGCCTGAACCCGGCCGGTTTGGACCCGCCCGAGGGGTCTCCCTCTGATTGGGAGTGCGAGGGAGCCCTACAGAGCTACTCATCTGCTAATGTCTAAGTCCCAAATACTGGACGTGAATGATGTTCAGTTTGGGATGAAGTCCTGTGTCTCCCTTGCATTTTATGTAACGAAGGTCTTGGAGAATCCTTTTGAAAAGCATTTTGGGGAAGCAGCTAAGCTGTGATACCCCCACTAGCTCTAGAGCTATAGATTTAAAGTCTCCCAGCAAGATGCCCCATGTTATTTGGCTTAGATAGGAAGGAAGAGGGGTTCATATTACTTTGTCTTTCTGATCCCGTACTGCTTTGATATTTTCATTAAAAATTCCTGGCTCTGTGATTATAGCATCTACTATTCATCAAGGGCTCTTAAAGTCCATGTGTGACAGCTGTTCAAATTCAGGGGAATAAAGGAACCAGAGGACTGAATGGCTTGGAGCCCCTACATGGCAGGAAATTAGTTTTATTCTCCAAATCTCCAATGAGTCACAATCTAGATTTATTAAAAATAGAGAAGAAATGACTCCCTCCTTATCTCCCTCTGGAGCTCATGGGACATGATTTCCTGTCTTTATCTCAGGGGACATGGTTTTCCTGTTTGGTTTTCTTTGCCCCACGTTATGTGACTTCGGCAGGAAATAAGAAGTGTTGATATCACTTTGTCTTTCTGCTCCTGTACTGCCTTCATGTGTGTCATCTGACTTCTGCCCCAGAAAGCAGGCTTAATGATGGCTGAGAAGGTTTGCAAAGCCAATCTGTTAGTTCATCCTGACTGCCCCTCCTCCCCCACATCCACCTCCTTATTCCTTATGCTTCAGCTAGACAGACTGGTAAGATCTTTAGACAATTATCACACTTTTTGAAACACTGAAATCACAGTCAATGACCCCTCCCCCGCAAAAAACAACACCCCACTCCCAAATAAAAAACTAAACCTACCTTCTTTCCCTAAGTGCATGGAAGAAGAAAGGACTCCACACAGGGTGTGAGGAACTGTCTGTATTACCTTAATTTTTAAGGGATGTCTCTTACTGTAGCCAACCAATTAAAAAGTCTGTCAAAGTAATTGGAAAGCTAGCTTAAGGCACAGTTCTATCCTAATGTAACTCTGCAAAAATGTCTTTGTACAGTATTCAAAGTGATGGTGTAAAAATGGCCTCACTGGCCTTATATTATCCCAATAATTTACCTATTAAATATGCCCAATTTAAAACAGGGAGTTTTTTCTGTCCTCGCTTGGGATCTGGGAGTCAAGCTGGGTTCTTTCCTGCTCCCACATCATCACCATGAATAAAGGCTCTGCAAGCCAAATTAGGCACTCAGCAACAACTGCCCAATCAGCCCATGTGGCTGTGTATGGATGTACACAGGTGTAATCATTCATCCCTGGACTGAGAACTTCATGTGACAGATTTATCAACTGGGGCAAATTGTCCTTAATCCAGTGTACGTTGGTGTAACTCCATTGACTTCAACAGCGCTATACTGACTTTTGCCAGCTGAGGATCTGACCCGATTATTATATATATAATTATTATATATATAATGTATATTATATATGTATATTACGTATATAATTATTATGTATATAATTCTGTTTGATGCAGAAGAAGACCTCTAAGGCAGCTTGTGCTTTCCTAATTGTGTTGGATGCCTAGGCCTGAAGGGAGTAAAAAGGAGTTGTGTTACTTAAGTAGGATGACCATATTTCCCAAAGGGGACACCATGCAGGGCTGGCCCGAGCCACTTGCTTGAACTCCCTCCCATCCGGGACTGGCCTTAGGGAGAACCCCCCCACCCCCGCCACACACACACGTGGGACTTGCCCAAGCTGTCTGGCATCAGTGCTCACCCAAGTCCCACCAAGCAGAGCAGACACTGCTGCTTGCACCCTCTTCTCTTCCCCGCCCCCTCCATTCCTCCGTGCCCCACTAGGATCTGGACTGAAGACTTAGTTCATCTAGCTGCAGTCAAGGGGGAGTTCTCCTCCTTGCATAATCATGAACAGCTCTTAGCTTGTTGTTTCTAATCATTCCCTGAGAGGCCTTTTCCCACAAGCAAGCACCCTGGTCTCTGTAATCATCAATCAATAGACAGCTTTGAGATTGTTTAACTGTTGTGCTTCTTAGGGCAAATGTGATCTGCGTTTAGCAAATGTCTTTTGATCTGTGTACCATTTCTTTGTGTCTCTCACGAAGCCTTTGCTTGAACTAACATGCTACAGCTAAGACTGGAATGGTCGGCTTTGCAATTTTCATGCCTTAAATGGTATTTATACAGCCTTATTAGCACTTTCTGGGCCTCTGCAAAGTTTAGAGGATAATTGGCTTCTAGCTATAAATCTAACTTACGGTTGTATATCGCCCACCAGCACTGTCATATCTCAGCACCTTCCATATCATCAGAGACTTGAATATAATCACTACTGACAAACCTAAATACCGAGTTTTATTTTAATGCACAGTGGCCCTGCATCATACACTGGGCTACAGAGCTGTCTCACAATGCTATGCTCCTGAGCTGAATATCTTTGGGTGACAAACTCTTTGACTGAATCATAGGACAGCCCTTTTCACCCACTCATTGGTAGCAAAATTACCAAAGCTTAGAAGTTCGGGAGCCTCGTGAGGACTGCTCAAAGCAAATATTTCATGTAGTGGTAGCTGTGTGGTTAATTAATACATGGACCAGAGTGCGGTTGCTGTAATCCACGAGAGCGCTGGTATTGTGTGTTTTTTCACAGGCATGAGGAGCTGCCATATACTTTCGATCAAGATTAGTTTCTTTTTTTAGATTAAAGATCATAAGAAACCAAGCGAGAGAAGGGAAAAGAATGTAAAATCTCCCTGTTTCTCATTCTGGAAGAGCCTTCACCTTGCTGACTTCTTGGAGTTGCAGCAGACAGAAACAATCCCAAGAGCCCAAGAAACATTACCCCTTCTGTGCAGATAAACGGAGCATGAAAGTGATCAGTGACACTCTGGCTACTACTCCAAACCACGTAGCTGTCTCCCGCAAATATACCGTTAGCAAAAATCAGCATATGGCATGTAATGATGTCACATACATGATTCTAGGTGGGCAGACTGGCCATCACTGCCCAGGTTAGCTGATGAGACTTGTGGAAGAAAACGAGTCCTCACTCTATGTTTGTCAGCAACAAGTCAGAGACAGTTTATTTAAGCAATTGCAAGGGGAGGAGCCTCAGCAAATTGCCAACATACAAGCGATTTAAGCTTGTATAATATTTGTACCCCCACGTTACATCCATTAACATCAACAGCTGTGTCCTGTTTATACCTTTTCCTTCCTGATATCTTACTTACCTCAGCCTTTCCAGCTACAGTAGCATTCCATTGTTATCTCAAGGCAAGGCTAAAACAGCCTCGCTTTGCAGTTTCCCATACGCTTACACCAGTCCTGCCTTTACAAGTCTCGCGTTATTAGGGTTAGGGTTAGCCTGACTTTTGCTCCGTCCCCAACAGAACTAAGATGGCTGCACTCAGATCCCTTTTTCTCATGTCCACAGACTTCTGGGCAATACCTGAACTAACTGCAGTCTACCCATCACAGTCACTTTACCTCAATCCTCAGCTCCGCTTGCTCAGCATTTTCGAATTCCAGCAGTAGGTTCTATGTCTTTTGCCTACGTCCCTTTCTTTCTGTAGAGAAATGAAAGGGAACTTAAAAAAACCCCAACCTGACCCATCTGGCATTAAACACAGTGTGCACTGAATCCACTCAGTAAAAACTCTACCATTAAAGCTAGTCCCTTAATATTCTAAAAGCTGTTTCAAAGCTGTGTCTGTGTCAGGCGGCATGGGGCTGATCCAACGTGATGCTCTAATATACTCCCGGGCCTATTTCACTAGACCGCCGTTAATAAGGAGTTTACCTCTAGAGCCATAAGGACCCAAATGGAAGTGGGTCACCCTCCCAGCTAAACTGCCTTTGCTCCCATTTAGCGAAATGAAGACTGTTGGTGAATGTGTCGCTGGGGTAGTTCTGACAGGTTGCATGCACACGCCATTTCTGATAGGGCTGTGTTTCATCTTAGACAGGGCGGATGCACAAGGACCTGGGGGGTAGAGGGGTGTCTGTAAGCAACAAGGGAAGATTTTTGAGTCATGCTCAAGAGCACTGGGAGTAATGGGCAGCTGCTGTGGTGACCCACGCCCTATGTGGGTAAGACATATCTCAAGTGCCTTAGCCAGCTGGAGGGGCTGCTGCTGCCAGAAATACTTTAGCCTTCTTCAAGGGAGCTCCACACCTCTTTGCCCCAGCTGTCCTCAGGCATCCAGCCACACCCAACATAGGTTCATAGATCTCAAGGCCAGAAGGTTCCATTGTAACTATCTAGTCTGACATCTGACAGGCCACAAGCCAGATTTCACCCAGGGGTCCTACTTCAAACTCGTCACTGCTCACTGAGCCAGGGCAAGTTCCTTCATGAGAAAATGTCTTGGGCGGAGTTTCTGCTCCCCTTAACTGTGCGAGCTGGGTCGGCCGCGGCATACCTGGTGTGATAACTGGGCCAAAAATTGACCCTAATTGTGAGCTTAACTGTAAGCGGTCAGTAGCAGTTCATAGCAACCTATAATGATAAATGGGAAAAGAGGTAAAAGGAAGACGGTCTGAATTAGTCCAAACCAAAAGGCCGACTGAGGTAACTCAAGTACTACATTCAGATCCATGCCTCTTAAACAAGAGATGCGTGGGACTGGAAATAATGGTCCAGAACTTGTGGCCTAGTTGGTGGGAACAAAATAATGAGGCTATCCTGCTAATCCCCTTTGGAGTCCTGCAGATAAAAGATTTCGGAGAGAAAATCGGGGCACAAGCACAACGATTGTTGACTGACTCAGAAAGAAGAAGCTGTCTGCCAACAACCACCGAAGCATCCTGGCTGCCATCCCATCATATCCTGGGACAATGAGATCTACCCTAGCAGCACTGGGCCTTCATCCTCCTGAACTTGAGTGAGAGCCAGACCAGACCCGGCCTGGCAGAGAGACTCGGCTGACATTGGCACCTCCACCTGCTTTCGCTAAATCCCTGGAATGTGCGACTTTCTCGCCATCACCCCTCCCCCCTGTGCCTTTTCCTACCTCTCCTTATTTCTTCTCTTGTGTATCCCTCGCCTGTTCCCTTCAGTCTAATAAGAGTCTGGCCTACTTGCAAGGCCTGTATATTTTGCAACCGTACTCTAAGGCGGTGCCCTAAATAGCAATGCCCTAAACAGCTCGACACAGATACAAGATTGCCAGGTCTTGGATTGGCTAATTAAGACCATTGCCATGCCTGTGGCTTTTCCGGCAATAAGGCAGCAAGTAAAAGTCAGCCCAGAAGCTGCATTTTCCATCTTAGCTGTTGTTCTCTCTCTCCTCTTGTGTATGTTTGGCTAGGAGATGGGATTGGACTTTAACACCAGCTGCTCCAGCCCATCTCTGCTAACTGACTTCTGCTCTTTCCTCCCCCAAAAGACAGCTCTTATCATATAAATGGCTATCACCTGGGCAGGGTGTCTTCCCAAAGAAAGAGAAAACAAAAGCTGATGTTGAAAGTTCCCTTCCCTCTTTCCCTGTTGAAAGAGGCCCCGAGCCACAGAGGTATTTAGAAGCCTAGCTCCTATTGAATTCATTGGGAGTGGGGTGCCTAAATGCCTGTAAGGATCTGGGCTGTAGGCTTTTTACCAGAGGCCTTGCTGAAAGGCTGCAGTTTCCCCCTTTAAAATCATGCTCTGCCTTCACTGAAGCCACTCTGCTCTGCAGCCAAAGCCTAGGGTGGAATTATAATGGGCAAGAGGAAAGTTATCATTATTACTCTCCTGTTGATTTTCCCCCACAGGATGGCTGCAGGACTAGTGTATTCCCACTTCTAATGTCTTCCAGCTTTTTTCAAATGTGGCTGCACCTCTGAGTAAAAGCTTCTTCAGACTTTATGCTCTATTGTACCATGGATTGGTTCCATGGCCTTTTCGTTGCTTTGTAACCTTGGGCTCTTGTCCAAGGCGTGAACCTACTGGGAAGCCGGCGAAAGCGATGTGCTGATGGATGAATTAGCTGACTAATGTTGGATGCATTTCGTTTGCAAGATGGTCCTGAGGAAAGACTCAAACAGGGCAGGAAAACATTAAGTTTAAACAAACGATTAGCTGGGAAACATTAAAGCGAGGGCACAATTTGCTGAAATGTTGCAGTATGCTAATCAGTGGATAAAACTGTATAAATCACTTATAGTCCTGTGGTGTGATGGGAGATAGGGCATTATTTTATCATCAAACATAACAGAGATCTTTGATCATAAGAAAGAACTCTTTAGCCAGAGGCTAAATGGATTCTAATGAAGACTGGGCAAAGCCAAATTTAAACAGCGATATCCTTCAACGTTATTTCAGCTATTCTTTAGTGTACAGAGGAAACTTAAGCTGATTTATTCACTCAAATTGGAAAGTGTGTTATTGTGTAAGCTCGGAGGGTATATACCTGCAGCAGAGTATCCTGGATTTAGGATTTGCATTGGAAAAATCTCCATTTGAAGTCATCAGGATTTGATGTGTGACACTGTGAGGCGGTGTCCACCCCACGCAGGTCTGGAAGGGGTTAAGGAGGCCAGACAGGCTGCACCTGGAGGAAGAGCCGGAGAGCAGAGAATTGATTGCAAGCAAGCTCAGCTGGGCAGGAACAGCCAGGGCCTGTAAAGCCAGGAAGCTGGCAACAGACCGGGGCTGCTGGTGGGAAAGGGCTAGGAAGAGAGGGAGAGGGGGAGTTTGGAGGCTGCAGGAACTCGTAGGCTGTAGTAACTTCCCAGGAAGAGGGATGCCCGGAACTGCTGGGTGGAGAGTCCCTAGACTGGAACCTGAAGTAGTGGGTGGGCCTGAGTTTCCCCATCTGCCACCTAGGGTGTGGTCTAGAGAGGAAGATAGGGGTCTAGGAAAAACGCCTGGGTCACTGTGGGAGTGATAGAGGATTGAAGGACTGTACCCTGGAAGACGGGGGGACATGCAGCGTGACCTTGCTGGAGGGCAGTCACGCAGAGGACGCTGTGGTTCCTGGGATGCAAGAAGAGCAGCAGGAGAGAGACCATGTGACAGCCTGCAACCATGTTAACCTCAAGAGCTAATCCCCAGAGTGACCTAGAGGAGATACCAGACAAGTAGTGAGTAGAGCACTCCGTGACAGATGTTTAGAGCTGAGCAAACTGATTTTTTCAGGTCTGTAGCTGATATGAAAAATCTGGTAAAAACTTTGGCTGGCTTCAAGCCAAAACTGGTTTTGGGTTTGGTGTGGCTGATTGGTTGGTTTTCTTGATGAAATGAAAACATGTCATTTGGGTCAAGTGAAACACTTCCAATGTCAATTTAAAATTTCATTTTGAAACGAAATAGCAAATCAGCATTTTCAACTGTTTTCCCGATTTTTATTTTAAAAAGCTGTTCTGATATTTTTGTTTTCAGGGGGTTTGGGGCCAAAACTACGTGCCAGATTCAAGCCCAATCGGTGTACAGGTTCAGTGGCCAAAAATGCATTTTTCAACAAATTTAATGTTTTCCAAAGAAGCTTGTGCAATTTTAGAGCCCTTGCAGTATAGTACGTGGCAGTATGACCCACGAGCTATATACCTGGCTGCTGTACATTTCCCCTACTATCCCAATGAAAGGGATAAAGGCCAGACAGGCTGCACCTGGAGGAAGAGCCAATAGGCAGAAAGACTATTTCAAATAAGAATTGAATAGCCTTGGAAGAGATCATTAACAATCCTTTCCTCTTTACTTGTGCTGCAGTACTATGCAAGACACAATGCTGTGTGTGTTTTGTGGCTTAGCGCTATAGCAGTCAGATTCTAAATGGGATGTTCTAATTAGAAGTCCAGATTTACTCTGCTGGAGCACAGTAGAATATGGCCCTGGAATAGAGAAGTTTGTGTGTTTAACTAAAATCTTGTCAATATTTGTTTTATATCTTCTTGCAGTCAAAATAGAATTTTTGAATAGTGTAAGCCACATAAACAAAGGAGATAGAGCCCCATGGAACTCCACAAGTGACTGGATATGTAAGTAATTCCTTCCACAATACCTACAAGGAACAACTCCTAGCTGACTAAGTTACCTACTTGTCTATTTGATTGACTTCTCTCAATGATCTGCTTGCTCACATTGAGGAAGGGCTTCTAGTGGTGGAAAGGAGAGGCGTGAGGACTCTGAAACTGTGGCTAGGGGTTGATGTTGAAGCAGGAGGAAGACAAGAGGATTGTTTTGTGGAAGGAAGGTGGGTTAGGAGAATTCAGTGTGTTGCACTAGGAGGAAAGAAAACAAACCTGTAACTAGTAAGCTCCGTGCCTGCCATCATGCTAATCCCTTTGCTCTTCTGTTGCGTTCCTTTCCCCCTCAACTTTAGTCTTTTTATCTTTTCAGATTGTTCGTTTTTTCAAGTCTTCTGTTTTTGCAAAGCACCTGGCGTGTTTTGGGTCCTGCTGCCAGTCTGAGTAATAATGGCGGTGATGATGAATAGAAATTAATCTTAGTCTTCAGGAAGGAGCAAACAATAGAAGAGCAGTTATAGGTTCTTATGCCGCCCCATCACATCTGAGCACTGAGCTAATATCTTTTATTGGACCAACTTCTGCTGGTGAGAGAGACAAGCTTTCAAGCTACACAGAGCTCTTCTTCAGGCCTGGGAAAGGTATTCACAGTATCACAGCTAAATATTTGAGATATTTAGCTGTGACTCTGACTACTTTTCCCAGACTTGAAAGGGAGTTGTTCTCTCACTAATAGAAGTTGGTCCTCACTAACCTATTTGTCTCAATAATATCCTGGTAGTGACACGGCTACAATGGAGCATATGACTAACATCTGTATGTGAGGTTTGATCAAAGCCCAGGTCTACACGGCGGGGTGGGGGGGAGGTCGTTCTAAGATATGCAACTTCAGCTATGAAATAGCGTAGCTGAAGTTGGTGTACTTAGATCGACTTACCATGGCGTCCTCATGGCGGTGAGTCGACTGCTGTTACTCTCCCGTCTACTCCTCTTGCGCCTCTCTCAGCGGTGGAGTGCCGGAGTTGACGGGAGAGCAATCGGGGATCAATTTATCCCATCTTGACTAGATGCAATAAATCAGCCCCCGTGTAGTGAGGCAGCTGCCCCACTCTTGCAAAAAAGGGCTTAAAACAGCCCTGCAGAGGGCTGTGGCCAGGGAAAGACAGCCTAGCAGAGGGCTGCAACAGAAGGCAGCTGAGGGCAGAGCAGCCACAGCTGTGGCTGGGTCAATTAGGACCCAGCTGGCCCTGATAAAAAGGCCTAGAGTTTGGTGCAGATAGAGTCTCCTCTGTCTGCAGAGGTAGACAGGCCTGGCTGCTGGGAAG
Organism: Dermatemys mawii; assembly: GCA_007922305.1. Classification (NCBI taxonomy): domain Eukaryota; kingdom Metazoa; phylum Chordata; order Testudines; family Dermatemydidae; genus Dermatemys; species Dermatemys mawii. The sequence goes on from ML677340.1 coordinate 78,843, forward strand.
CTTGAGTAGGTACCTAGAGTGGCGAAGGGCTGGGGCAAGACAAGAGGAGCTGGGGGAGCTCTGGCTTGGAAACCGCCAGGCTGCAGGGCCCAGGGGACGGCCCAACAAAGGGTACTTGGGTTGCAGGGGGCAGCCCAGGGCAACAGAAGCAGCAGGCCATATCCTCCTTGCTGGTGATGAGTGGCAATGATACTGCAGTCTGCCCCGGTGAACAGGGGCAAGTGGTGACTGGCAGTTGCCTAGACTGAGGCAAGGTGGGGATAGTGGGTTCCCCAGGAAGGGGAGACAATAAGACTGTGGAGGTACTTCAGGGGTGCAGCTCCCTGGGAAGAGGGCACCAGGGTCCAGGGAGGGACACAGGGCCAGTGCAAGCGGGACTACAGCCTGCAGAGGGCGCTACAGATGCTGGCAAGAGCTAATTCCCTGGACGACCAGTGGGAGGCACTGCAGGGTGAGTCGCCGCTTTGCTACACCCCGATAGATTGAGCGCTACCCGTTGATCCGGCGGGTAGTGCAGACCTGCCTTTAGTCTCATCTACTCCCTCCGGGAAGAATTGTGTGTGCAGTGGAGTGTTTTATTTTGGTAGGGCTTTTCATTTTATTTGTGTATACATTGCTCTGCGTCTCTATTGAAGAAGTCAGGTCTGACTAATGAGATCTAGGGGCCAGCGTTCTTCAGTTTCACTCAGAGTTTTGCAGAGTCAACAGGATCAAGACACTCGAAGAAAAATCAACAAAAATGTCACCTGAATTTTACTGAAGGGCCATACTGTACACTTGATATCATAAATAACTTCTGCTTGGAATCCTCTCATTGAAATTGAGATTTACATGTTAAGAAATGAGACCTCTGTCACCTACCGAGAGGGACATGTCTCAGGGATATTTGACACTGTGGGGAAATGTATAGGAATAGTGATCAACTAGTTATAAATATATCGAGTTAGCAGTGCTCTGTGAATAGCACCACGCCTGTGTTTAAGAGTTAAATAAAACACATAGAGCAAGGCAAAAAGAAAGGATTGTTGTTAGCATTTCCCCAAAGATCTCCATAGCAATTGTTACTAAGAGACTGCTTTTATTACTCTTAAATACTTACTGCAGTAAGTATTTCCCACAGACCCCTTTGTGCTGGTCATAGCACAAACACATAGTGAGAGACAGTCTGTCACTATTCTCAGGCTCCTGACAGGCATCTGGGTGCTGCTAAATCCATAGGGCACCAGTCTGGATAAATAGGGGTCTTCTCAGTACTGGACTAAGCCAACCAATCTGTCTGAGCTGGAAGGGGATAGGATCCTGGCTCCCATTCCCAGAGTCCTTGCAGTATAGTCCCGGATTCACTGCCTCTGGGAGGGATGACGTTCTTGAGGGCACTTTCCCTGAAGTTTTCCAGGGTTGCTCTTTGGCGCTGTAGAGCTGCTGTCTGCTCTGTCCCAGAGCTGCCCACCAACTCTCTGGTACATCTGGCTTTTAAACCCTTGTTTCAACTCTTGACATGATTGACAGGGAACAAGGGGCAGGGCCAACAGGGCCCACAGCAGCTCTTTAACTCTTTTGTCCCCAGTGCAGGCTTTACACACCCTGTCATGCAGTCCCTGCCCTGAGTGGTTACACTCTAGAGCCTCCATCCGACAAACACTCCCCGTGCGTAATGTCAGACATGGGAGTTGTGCCGCCGAACCTGGGTAAATAAGAAACAAACGGACTTACTGCTGAGACTTGCTTGTGCCTGTAAGTCTTTGCAGGTTTGTGCTCTCCTAGGCCACATGTGCTGGCTGAAACACTTTTCCCAAAACAGTTTTCCATCAGAAAGTGCCATTTTGGTCAAAATCAAAACGTTTCACAGGAATGTGTCGATTTCAGTGACCCTTTCGACAGGAAAGTCTAAACAAATTGTTGCCACCTTTGTTTCAATAATGTCAAAACAGCTTGTTTTGACTTTATCATTTTGATTGTCACTCTTTATATTATATTAACATGTGAATGTTAATATACCATTACATTTATACAATATTATAAACATATATCTACTTTATCAAAATGTTTCACCATTTATTACAAAGAAACTAGTCAACGGGTAGTGATCAATTTATCGCATCTAGTGTAGACGCAATAAATCGATCCCCGAGCGCTCTCCCCATCAACTCCGGTACTCCACCTCCACAAGAGGCGGAAGTGGAGTTGATGGGGGAGCGGCGGTCCACTCGCCGCCATGTGGATGGCAGGTAAGTTGACCTAGGATACATCAACTTCAGCTACACTATTCATGTAGATGACGTTGCGCATCTTAGGCCGACTCCCCACCCCCAGTGTAGACCAGGCCTTAGACTGGATGGCTTGCACTGGTTGTTCTAATGGACAATGTTCAGATCACTGATTTGCTGCTGCTGTTCTGCATTGACCTCCTTTCGTGGCCATGAACACTGTTCAGTTCCCCATCTTTAAAATGAGGGAAATAATAGTGCTTCACACCTTTTATCTATTTAGTTCTTCAAGGCACAGACCGCATCTCGTTTTGTGTGTTTGTCCAGTGGCTAGCAGAATAGGGCTCCAATCTCAGTTGGCACCACGTCAATCCTATTGATTTATTGTTGAGATTTGTTTATAATTTTGATTTAATAGTTATTACTAGAGAGGGTTTGGATTGATTTCAGTTTCTTTCCAGGAAGGTCCTTTCTTATTGCCCTGCTGCATATTGGTGCAGGAGTGACTGAGACGTACACTGTTTTGTGCCTAAAGTTTTATATTGCTACGGCAGTCATCTAAATCTCTGCTTCGGATAACCGCTTTGAACTTTATAGCACCAGAAAAATAAATCTGACAGAAGATTGCTCATCTTTCGGAGAGGGAAAAACAGACCGTTGCAATTTCTAGCAAAAGGGATGAACATGACAGAGGGAACATCAGAATAATTTAACAGTGGGATAGCTTTGACCAAGGTGTTTAAAAGCCCAAAAGGTGTCAGAATCACCTATGACAGGTTTAAGATTAGCAGCTGTGTTAGTCTGTATCCGTAAATAAGACGAGGAAGACTTGTAGCACCTTTGAGACTAACCAGTTTATTTCAGCATAAGCTTTCGTGGGCTATAGCCCACTTCATCGGATGCACAGAATGAAACAGAAGTAAGATGTATTTATACACACGGAAAGAAAGAAAAAAAAGGTTGTACATTAGTATACCAATTCTAAGAGGCCGTTTAATTTGGATGGGCCATTATCAACAGGAGAAAAAAATACCTTTTGAAATGCATGTGTGTGTCTGACAGGAGATAACAACTATTGATGGTAAATTAACTAGGGAAATGCAATCAATTAGTATAATGAGAAAACCATTCACAAGTCCTGTTTAGCCCTTGGTTTACAGTGTCCAATTTGAAAATTAATTCCAGTTCCTCAGTTTCTCGTTGGAGTCTGTTTCGGAAGTTTTTCTGTTTTAAAATTGACACCTTCAAGTCTTTAATGGAATGGCCAGGAAGGCTGAAGTGTTCTCCTACTGGTTTTTGAATGTTATGATTCCTGATGTCAGATTTGTGTCCATTTATTCTTTTGCATAGAGACTGTCCGGTTTGGCCAATATACATAGCAGAGGGGCATTGTTGGCACATGATGTCGTATATCACATTGGTCGATGTGTAGGTGAATGAGCCTCTGATGGTGTGGCTGATGTGATTAGTTTGTTTGTCCTTCAGGACTCTGAGAAAATGGGATTAAATGTCACGGCTGCTCTTTGTGTCCTTGAAGCATTTAAAAATAGTCCTACCATAATAAAATAGGTTTTATTTGAGGTTTTCAGAAATGGTTTCTTACATTTTGTAGACAAAGCCCCTCCGTTATCAGACATTAGTCTTGCTGTTTTAGTGAAGGTAGGCGAAAAAAACCCAATTGACTTTTCCTTTTCTGAAAATGGAGCTCACATTCTGAAACGGCCGTCAGCAGCTGAATAATAAACTCTTTGCTAATTAGTTGTGACATCTCTTTGCTTTGAAGGTGCATTTGATTTGTGGGAGGAGTCAGATTAATTCAGGAAAGAATGGCTCAAAATAGCATAGTCAAACAGATGTAATGTCTAGAAAGAGAATTTCAAAGCAATCATTTTATGTAACAAAATGAGAGAATCTATGCAATGTAACAGTGACTCAGATGCTGTGTGTGCAGTCTGACCTAATTTGAATAGACATTGTACATTTTATGGGGCTTTTTTCTCTTTACAACAGCCAAGGAGACTGCTCGCTAACAGGTTGAACCTCATAGCATACTTTTAATGCTGCAAAAGCAAGAGGTGTGAAATGTACAGTGGGACTCACTCTTTTATCTTTGTTTTCCCTGACAAGAGTGCTATAGAAAACACAGTATACTGGCTGGTGACACTACTTCTGCTATATTACTATACTTTTTCTATAAAAGTTGCCCATATTCTGTGGAGTAGATGGTTAATGCAAAGGGCAGCGTCTACTGGCATTTAGCATCTCTAGTATTGATAGGTCTGTAAAGTCTGTGAAGTTGTTTACACATTACAAAAAGGCTCTCTAGCTGCTGCAGTTAAGATGATGCCAGAAGAACGTTCGTTTTGACGACTGTCCTAGTGAATTGCAGCTCTGAGCAACACTCCACTCCAGGCCGTAATGCAAGTGGATGTGGACTTCTGGGATAGGAGTTTTTAATGGGCAACAAAGACCAATTAGGAAGTGGCTGCAAGACTGAAGGAAGAGATGACGCTTTTGGCCTGGTTACAAGCGACACATTCACAATGAGAAGCAGTGCTGGGCTCTCCAAAGCGGTCACAGGTGAAGCACCTCAAATGCTGGAAGGTAAAAGTGTAACTCCCTGTTTTCTCTCATGTGACTGTTGCTGTAGTCCAGGAGTAGGCAAACTTTTTGGCCCTAGGGCCACATCTGGGTGGGGAAATTGTATGCAGGGCCATGAATCTAGGGCAGAGGATTGGAGTCCGGGTTATGGGAGGGGGTGGGGTGTACAGGAAAGAGCTCAGGGAAAGGGGTTGGATCAGAGGAGGGGTACGGGGCATATGAGGGAGCTCAGGGAAGGGGTTGGAGTGTAGGAGGGGATGCAAAGCGCAGAAGGGGGTTGGGGTTCAGGGGGCTGGAGGGGTGTGGGGTATGGGGCCTGACGCTGCTTACCAGGAGCAGCTCCAAGGTGACAGCAGTGCGCACTGAGGCCAGGGCAGGCTCCCTGCCTGCCTGCCCTGGCCCCAGCCCCGTGCCGGGAAGCAGCTGGCACCACATCCCTGCGGCCCCTGGGAACAGGAAACCACATTGGCCATTGGCCAGGAACGGGGAACCACGGCCAATGGGAGCTTCAGGGGAGGTATCCACAGGCCAGGGCAGCGTGCTCAGCCCTCTGCCTCTCTCCCACTCAGGGGCTGCAGGGATGTGGGGCTGGCTGGTTCCTGGAGTGGTGTGGGACCCACCACATCATGGGTATGGCAATCTTGCGGGCTGGATCCAAAGCCCTGATGGGCCGGATCTGGCCCACGGGCCGTAGTTTGCCCACCTCTGCTGAAGCCTCTCGATGCCACATACAACATTAACAATGTCCTCTTTACTTTCCGAAAGAGGACTGGCCTCCCCACTTCTCCCTTATTTTATGCTGGTTTCTTTGGCAATGTCATATGAGTGGAGGTCATTTTCAGGAAGGATATCACTGGGATGTCGTGCAGATACTGTTGTTGAGGGAAAGCTTATGCAAAGAGGTGCTGTGATTTGCTCCCTAGGAATGAGAAGGTCTAATCTCATCCTGATCTATGCTGAGAATGCCCAGCCCCAATCCTCAAAGGGTGTTGTCCTGGGTACCCCAGGTCATTTACAGTTAAATGTTTTGGATCAGTTCAATCAAATGAACTATTCCAATTTGGATCAAACCAACCTGAAACAAATATATTTCAATTTTTCTGGTGGAAAGGCAAATGTTTTCAGCAAAATTGAAATTTTTTCCATGAGGAAATTTTGATTTTTTTGTGTGGAAACTGCATTTTTCTCTTGGAAAATCATTCTGGTGGAAAATTTTTGTTCAGCTCCACTCAGAACTTGTCTGGGCAAAAAACCCCGAGTTGAGGAACATTGTGATGTTTTTCGTTTTTCCTGTGATTGGTAGATAAAGATTGCCTTGGGAAAAGGGAGAGTGACTGGGTGACCCTGTGTTTTTTGTTCCAACATCTTATAGAGAATTTTTTGTCTGGATATCTAGTTTATGGAGTCTGGGTCGTTGCACCAATATAGATCACTGTATGAGGTGCAGAGAATGGGAGTATTTTGCCCTGCTCTTCACATGATGGGAAAGAGAAAGTTACTTACCCAGTAAAGGCAGAGACTAGGGTGATCAGACAGGAAGTGTGAAAAATCGGGACGGGGGTGGGAGGTAACAGAAGGCTATATAAGAAAAAGACCCCAAAATCGGCAGTGTCCCTATAAAATCAGGACAACTGGTCACCCTAGCAGAGACTGGCTCTTCATCTAAGAGTGTAAATTCACTGTTGTGATTGCTCTTCAAATACCCATTTCATTTGACTTTCAGTTTAATAGAGCAGTTTGTATAAAAGGCTCTGCTGAAATAGCATTGAAGACTGTAGAGAAGTTCACTCATTTGCGCTTGACACAGTTCTAGATACGCAGGAGGGAAATGTCACACACAGTAATAATCTTTGTTTAATAATCAATGTCTCACATTGATAGTACCTGCTCTTTCCTGACAGGAGGGTTTTGAACTTCCGGCGGCAGTGTTGTGAGTGAAAATTGCCATAGTCACTGCTGCGGAATGTTTTCTCAGTTTTTATACACACGGGTGGTCTGTACCTTTCAGATTTTGTATGACACACCAATGATGGCCTTGAATTTCACTCTTTTGAAAACCACTGAAAGCAGCCGGGGAAATAAAGTGCACAGGAAAAAGAAACTTATAGAGCAGTGGTTCTCAAATTTTTGTACTGGGACCCTTTTCACACAGCAAGCCTATGAGTGTGACTCCCCCCCCCCAACACACTTATAAAATAAAAACACATTTTTTTATATTTAGCACTATTATATGTGCTGGAGGCAAAGCAGACTTTGGGGCGGAGGCTGACAACTCACAACTTCCTATGTTATAACCTCGTGACCCCCTGGGGGTCACAACCCCAGTTTGAGAACCCCTGTATAGAAGCACAAACCCAGCTAGCTAGAGATTTTGTACATAAATTCACTGGCTTTCTTAACTGGTTTCAAACTCTGACAATTGCTTTATTGACTTTTGCCTTCACTTGTAGACTTAATAAGAGTCCTACACATTATGTGTATCTCTTTCCTTCCTTGTAATGTCCAAAGATACCTTAAGTTGTACATGTTTGGCGTTTGACGGTCTATTTTTTGTTGTAATAGTAGAAATGTCATCTCTTATCTTCCCAGTTTCTGCTAGAAGTCTCTATGGTCTAGATCAGACGTGGGCAAACTGCGGCCCGCGGACCATATGTGGCCCGCCGGCCATTTTTAAATGGCCCGCGAGCTTGGTCCAGGGGGTGGGGCCAGTGCCCCCTCCCCTCCCAGCCCCAGGCCGAGCACAGCAAGCTGTGTGGGACCTGCGCTCCTGGCTGGGGGGCTGGGCCGAGCGCAGCAAGCTGTGCGGCCCCGCACTCCCGGCCGGGGAGTCTGGCCACGTGCGTCTTGCCGCGGGGCCCCGCGCCCCTGGTGGGGTGCCAGGACGATGACAAGCCGTGGGGCCCAGCGCAACAGGGGGGCTGGGTGAGCGCGGTAACCCGCGCGGCTCTGCGCTCCTGGCCGGGGTTCCTGGCCACGTGCGTCTTGCTGCGGCGCCCCGCGGCCCAGCAGGGTGCCAGGCTGATGACAAGCCGCAGCGCCCTGCGCTCCCAGCCGGGGGGCCTGGTTGAGCGCGTCTTCCCGCAGGGCCCCGCGCTTCCAGCCAGGGTGCCGGGCCGACCGCGGCAAGCTGCGGGCCCCGTGCCTGGCTGAGCAGGTAAGCCAGTTGGGGTGGTGGTGGTTAGGGTTGGTGTGGGGGTCTCATGAGGGGGCAGTCAGGTAACAGATAGCAGGGGGGCTAAATAGGGGGTGGGGTCCTGGGGGGCAATTAGAGTGTGTGTGGGTCTTTGGAGGGGGCGATCAGGTGACAAGGAAGGAGGATTGGAGGGTCGGGGTTATGAGGGGGGCAGTCAGGGGGCGGGAAGAGAGTGGGGGTCAGATGGAAGCGGGGCCTTCCCTACCCAGCCCTATGCACAATTTTGAAGGCCAGTGTGGCCCTCAGGCCAAAAAGTTTGCCTACCCCTGGTCTAGATCAGTGACTCTCAAACTTTTGTACTGTTGACCCCTTGCACATAGAAAGCCTCTGACTGTGATCCCTCCTTATAAATGTAAAAACACTTTTTATATATTTAACACTATTATAAATGCTGGAGGCAAAGTAGGATTTGGGGTGGAGGCTGACAGCTTGTGACCCCCCATAAAAGAACTTTGTGACCCCCTGAGTGATCCTAACCCTCGGTTTGAGAACCCCTGGTCTAGATAATACTGAGTCCTGCCTTGAGTGCAGGGGACTGGACTAGAAGACCTCTGCAGGTCCCTTCCAGTCCTATGAGTCTATGCACAACTAAAGAACTAGGGAGATGATGACCTCACAAGAGACCAGAAACTGAAACCTGAGCAATTGAGTGGAATGGATTCTTAGTTAGGCCTTTTAAAACTCAGTCTCTTTGTTAACTTGAACTCCTGATGAGCAATGAAGAGAAAAGCTCTTTGTTAACGATTCATCTAAGAGCAGAGAATGCTTATACTCCAGTTCTCTAGCTCTCCAGAGAATAGAACGAAGACTAAGTTTGCCTTAGTCTTATAAAGGGGTGGAATGACTGGGGCATGGAGGTGAGGAGCTGAAGACGAGGGGCAATCCAAAAAGCAATGCTGTCCTGATTCACAGTGTGTATGGGGTAGGTGTTGCAGGGGCCATGCTGGGCAATTATCTTTTCTCATTGGAAACTTCCCATTGGAATGCCGTGTCCTCCATTCTTCTTTTCTTCTCTTTTGGGGAAAAAACCTGGTATCAGACCCCTGGCCGGCTGGAAATTGCCCCGGCCTTTATTTTGTGCTCCTCAAACTGGCACGTTTAGTGAGTCTCTATTCTTGGATAGAAATAGGTCTTTTCCGCTTTGCTGTTCAGCTTTGTCAGCTGTTCTCCCTGTCCCGCACCGCTATGATGATGTATTTGTAGGTTTGCAATGTGAGCAGTGAGAAGAAATGCTAGTTAATAATTATAGCTGTACACCATCCAACCATACCAAGGAATGCAACAGAAGTAACTATCACTGTGTTCTTGCACAGCGTTACTAGTGAGGGTAAGAACCAGCCTGTAGAATTGGCAGCCAGCATGTAACGGACGCAAAGGAGTGGGAGGGTTGTTGGTGGTTAGTGACTGTAATTGGACTAACAGAGATTACATATTGTAGGCCAGTGGGAGCCTTGAGAAGGTCTCTTTGCAAAGGCTCTCAGGAGGAAAGGGATCTTACTTTTGGTCAAGCGAGGAGAGAGGTTAATAAATTTGCGTTCGAGTCATTCCCACAGAGGAATTCGAGGAACAGCTACAGTTCTCCACGTGGATGAGTCTCAGGAATGGAGAGGTGGTGTGAACCTGCGTGGGGGTTAAGGGTTATATGTGCAATCCTCTGAGTGTGTGTGTCACAGGTCACCTCTATGCTGAGCCCCACAGGATATGAGCTGGTTTCCCCCCCAACACCCCCTCTGCATACAGGTCATGCAGTTAGCTGTAGAGGTTCCCAGTTCAGTTCCTGGTTTGTCAGCCACCATGGGATTACAAGGCTCAAGTACTGAGCCAGATCCAAAAACCTTTGAATAACTTTTCCCACATTCTCAGTTATGTGGGTGGACATGGGGGACTGGCCAAGGCAGGAAGGAGGTTTGGCAGAGCAAAGGAATAGATACATAACAGTGGAAATGTCTGATGATATATATGCCCCTTTCCAAGTCTTAATGGAGACATTTGATGGACCATGAAAACTCTCCCCACAACCCCCAAACCTGCAAAATCAACCCCCGACCCATACAGTCTGCTATTTAAAAAATTGCAAACCTAGTGTGGAGATGCCCTTATCCACCAGTTCCTCCTCCAAGTGTCTTGTCTGCTGTCTCCACTGCTCTGTCTGGATCCTAAGATCCTAACAATTTCTCAGACCGCTTCATCTGGTCTCTTGTCTGCTCAGTTCCTGGAGACCGTGGAAACGCTGCAATGTGAGGCAATGCTGGGTTATCCAGCAGCACCTCAAGCTGCCTGGAAGGGCGACTTCTGAGGATTTGGTCCCGTTTATAACAGTGTAGCCATGCTTTCTGCCCTGAGCTGGGACTTGCTGTTGTTCTGGGCCTTGTTACGTTGGACCTTTCATCCTTTGATCTCTCCTCTGCGCCGTTTGCCCCAAGTGTTGCCTGTTTTAGTTACTCTTGCAGGCATCTGGAAATATACTGAATGACTGAATTTAACCAAACCTGGGTTGCTTCGGCTCCAAGAGGGCCACGTTTGTCCACGTGTCAGCCTCCAATCAGCTGGCAGTGCCCTCCGGGAAGGTCCACACTGAGACATGCTGTCAACACCAGCAGAATGAAGTGGAAGAACCTGCTCTCTTGGAAACTGAGTTTCCATGTAAGCAGTGCTATTTGTATGGCTGTGTGTGTGGCTTCCAGCAAACTTACACCCTTGGGTAGGCGTCCAGGCAGTAAACAAGAAAGGTCACCCATGCAGTGACGGGTGAGCTGTGGGAGAAAGGCTCTTTGTACTGCTAAGGCCATTAAACCAGGCATCTCCCCACATGGATAAAGAGCGCCGGTGGAGACTGGCATGGCAAAGGATTGCATTGTGGTTAGCCTTGCTCTGTGCAGGTCCAAAGGAAGTGGCGTAACTGCCCGTGTATCCCAGTGAGCATGGACATAAGGTGTGGTACAAGCATGTCGGAGGGTAGCTGGGAAACCAAATGTCTCTAGTGTAGACAAGGCCCAGTCTTGCAGTCTTTGTGCAAGTAAATTGCCCATTATCTTCTGTTCCATTGTAATGTAGGCCTGGAGACCGTAAAAAGGGAATTGCACTGATTGTGGCTTTGGTTGAGTCTGAGTGCTTTTATGAAGATATGTTTGATAGTTTTAGCTAAACTTTTTCTTGCTGGAGAAGTTCTTTTCTTTTCTTTGCTCCTCCCACTTCTTCCTTGTCCCTTCAGCCTTTTGAGGAATGGCTCAAATCCAGCCAATTGATTTTGGATTTGTGTCTTAAATTAGCATGGAGACTGGAAGCTGCAGTGACATAAAATAGAATAGGGCAGGGTTTTTTCGGCATTACTGTCTGTCATGTGAACTCAGAGTCCCTGAGGAGTCCAACAATTTGTATCGAACAGCTTGGATAAAGCAAACCTATTTCAACACAAATTCAGTCAGGGTGTAGCAAATCCAGAATCACAGTAATGCATCTTACCGTTAGATGCCTAGTTAAAGCTTTTTCTTTGACAGGTTTGGTTGCCTCAGGGATTAGTTGTCTCCAGAGAAGATAGTTCTTATAATGCCTCTTTGTGAATGCTTATATGTCTTTTACAGTATGTCCACTTGGGGAACCATGTTATCAAGAATACAAATAGACTTCCACTTTACCTATCCCCTTTTGCACTTCGAACTGAATAGGTAGATTTGCTGTGATACAGTGAGAAAATATTGTAAGGCAGGGTAAGACACATTCCTTATCCTAGGGGAATCTGATTGAAATAATATCTTCTTCTCACAGAGCTTTATGTATCAAACTAAAGAGTACAGTCATTTTTATTCGTATATGGGCCAGAAGTATCTAGTAGTTGAACACCGCCAAGTAATAGGTGTCAACCCAGACTGCCAGTAACCAAAAGATCAAATTTGTTGGAGTCCAATTTATTTTTTGTATTTTCCTTTTAGAGTCACTAGCAGATGTTTTCTGACTCCCATCAAAGCATATATTTCATTTGTATCCCATCTTCTTTGGGAGACTGAAATGCACCAGTAAGGCAAAATTGTCCAAATAACACTGCATGGAGTTCGAAGCCTGGCTGAGAAGAGGATGCAAGTTTAATTATTCAAAGGAGGAGGCTCAAGGGGCCTAAGCTAGAGCTGGCGGAGTTTTATATTAAACATTGGGTGGGGGAGGGGCTGTTTGGCATTTTCTGACCAAAACCAAACAAAATTAGTCAAAACTAAAACTTTGGAAAGTGGGCATCCCAGGTTCAAGTCTGCCCTGATTCTGGCAGGGACTAGAACCTGTTTCTCCCACAGGGGTGCCCTAACCATCAGGCTATTGGCTGCTTTGAGGTGTGTGTGTGGGGGTGTCTCTCGTATTGTTTGATTTGTTTTGGAGGAGGAGGTTGTGAATTTTTTTCACAAGGTCCTGATGCAGAAGCTTCCTGTCCAGCTCCATTCTAGAGATGTAGAAAGGCAGATAATGTCAAATGATATGAAATCTGTCTTGACAGCTTCTCACGTTAAAACAATATTGTGAAGACAGTTTGTAGGCTTCCCTGATAAGTCCCTGCCAGTTTCCATTCCTCCCAGTAAAGGGACCTGCCTTCAGTTTTTGTTTTAGCCTTGTTCCAGATTGAAAAATGATTAGAGCAGGGGTGGGCAAACTATGGCCCACGGCCACATCCAGCCCGTCACATTTAATGTGTTCCTCAGCTCCCGCAGGGGAGTGGGGTTGGGGTCTTGCCCTGCTCTGCGCAGCTCCCAGAAAGCAGCCAGCATGACTCCCCTCCAGTTTGTCCCCCCACGCCCAGCTCCTATGTAGCATGCGGAGGCGTGGCTAGACAGCTCTGCACGCCGCCCTGTCCGCAGGCATCACCCCTGCAGCTCCCATTGGCCACAGTTCCCAGCCAATGGGAGCTGCAGGGGTGGCGCCTGCGGACAGGGCAGCATGCAGAGCTGCCTGGCCGCGCCTCAGAATCAGAGTAGGGACATGCTTCTGGGAGCTGCTTGTTGTACCCGAGTCCCGCCTTTGACTCAATCCCCTGCCATAGCCCTGATCCTCCTCCCACTCTCTGAACCTGGGTCCCAGCCCAGAGCCCCTTCTTTTACCAAGCCTCTCATCCTCAGCCCCACCCCAGAGACCGCAGCCCCAGCCCCAGCCAGAGTCCTCACACCCCATCCCCCGTTCCATCCCTAATCTCCCTCCTGCCCTTCAAACCCATTGGTCCCAGCCCAGAGCCACCCTCATCTCTGGCCACACCCCAGAGCCCTCACACCCCTTCCCCATACTCTAACCCTCTGCCCCAGCCCTGCCCTCCAAACCCCTGAGCTCCAACCTGGAGCCCCCTCCTGCACCTCAAACACCTCATCCCCACCCCAGAGCCTGCACCCCCAGCTAGAGCCCTCACCCCCTCTTGCACCTCTACCCCTAATTTCATGGGCATTCATGGCCCGCCATACAATTTCCATACCCTGATGTGGCGCCTCGGCTAAAAAGTTTGCTCACCCCTGGATTAGAGAATGTTGGTAAAAAGCTGATTAGCTGATGTGCTGTTGTTCCCCAAACATAATGTAGCCCCTTTGACTCCAGTAACTTGCCAAAGTTCAAGGCCTTGTAGGTTGTTCTGACTGGAAGTAGAAATTGATGATGGAGTAGAAAACCATTGATGATGGAGTAGAAATTGATGATGGAGTCTGGCATTTTCTTTGATGCAATCTTGTTTATTTACAAGGAAGATACAGAGTCATGCTTCTCCAAACATAGGAGGAACCAAAAACCAAGGGACATGGTTTCTTTGCTTATAGTCTCTAACATCGTTAGCTGACCCAACCCAGAAGCCCTTCCTAGTCTCTCCTCAGGGTCTTAAACCATGTTTGTCCAGGCTCTCTCTCCTTGGTATGTCTTTATTCAGCTTGTCCTGTGTTTTTTTCTCTCTCTCTCTGGCACAGAAACACATTCACAAAAACAGTTCTGCCAATCAAATCCTTAGTCCTTGCATTTTAAAACCCTTGGGCTTCACTATTCAGTACTACTCAGTGTTTCTATGTGTCTGTGTTTTGGGATGCTACCATCATTGTTTCAGTCACCTGCTTATGATGGCTTCTGAATATCTATTCTTAAAGGAAGGCAGCAGCCATGTCTGACCCATAATACTACGCGTACTCTGCTTTTATATTGAGGCAGTCAACTATTTGGCTGGTTCAGCTGTGCAGGACTGGGTTCTCTTTTCAATATCTTGAGAATGCATATTCACACTTACTTCCAGAACCAAGCCTTTGTATCATTTGAGAAGAGGCTTTTGAATATAAAACAAAGCTTGTGTGCAAGTTAAGAAAAAAAGCTATAAGCCACAGGAAAGTTCTCAAAATTCCCCTGTATGCCTGACTTAGATGATCACAATATTTCATAAGCCAGCACTGTTAAAATTGTACTTAAATGCAGAAGCTGGGCTCTCTGAAAGTCTGCATTTTACAATTCATCCCCCACCAAAATGGAACTGAAACAATATTAAATGGAAGTTCGATGACTTTTTGAGAACAACATTGAGAAGGAAACAATCCCCTATGAACAATCTTTCAGTACTGCTGTAGTTAAAATGTGCAATTTAATATTTCAAGCTTTCTCCATCTTTAAGAACAGTGGATTCAGAGAGGAGGAAAGAAAACAACTCATAATTCTTTGAATTCCAGCAGAGATGAATTCTTTGTTCTGTTTGACATGCGGCTGATATAGAGGGAGGCTTAAAGTCTTGCCTTCTGAAATGTGAAATACATTCCAGATTGAAGAAAGTGATGTGAAAAAATATTCCACCTACTCAACTGTCAGCTGAAAGTGAGTTCTAATTATTTAAGAACATGTGTTTAACTATTCATGGCTTTTTAATAGTAAATAGGGGATACTTTTAATGAAATCTAGGACTGTAAAACATTCTAATTTAAAACCGAATGCTGCTCCTGAGTTATAGCAGGAAACCTGTAGTCATGACTTCTACATTCTCTTCCCAGGTCACTTACTGACTTGCTCTGTGACTATGGGCAAGTCATTTAGCTCAATGTTTTTAGAGTCTACACTCATTTTGGGTGCCTCAAATTTTGGGGCTCAACTGCAAACACCAAGGAGCCTGATTTCCATAGGCGTTGCACACTTGTGGCTCCCACTGACTTCAGCTGGAGATGCTCTGCACTTCTGAAAATCTCTTACTTAGGTGCCTAAACATGGAATTAAGTGCTTAAATTTAAGTAGCCATGTTGGAATTTTTTTTTTTCCTGGGATGTCTCAAGATGGATACTACAAGCTCAGGTACCCAAAACTAGTTGACCCTTTTGAAAATACTGGCTGTGATCTGTCTGCCTCATTTTACCCCACTTTTGCATAAGGGCCTGATTCTGTGGTCCTTAGGATACTAGTACAAAGCCAAAGAAGCTAAACACAGAGTTCTCAACTGCAGGAACTGCCTGTGTGTAAAATTGCTGAGAGCAGACAGAGAAAAGAGGGTGAAAAATGGAAGAGAACAAGAAGCAAAAACAAGAGACTGGGCTAAAGGAGGACAGATAATAACACCTAGTGAAAAAACAAATACCGTGTGTGTGTGTGTGTGTGTGTGTACACAACACACTTTTATGCCAGACTAGATTTTGGGGGAAGAAGGGAACAGGAGATTCTCCCAGGTTTCTTTTTAGTTAGATGTTTTTTCTTTTTTTAAAAATTAAAAAAAAATCAAAACTACTCTTTAAATAAACCATAGGTTTAAATTAGTCTGAGTCTGCAAGTGCTTTTTTCATCATATGTTAATTCACAAAACTAGATAGTTCAAGAAGGGGACAAAACATTAGACGTCATGAGACTCCCTCAGCACTAATAAGAGAACTCATTATGGCCTCATTACGCAATCTGCCAATCATTATTATAGATGTTACTTGCATCTATTTGCTTGGTTCTAATTCTTCAGAGAACAGAAGTTTGTGGAAATCCAGTTTATGAACTGGCTCATAAAAATATTTTATTCCCAGCAGAGGTCACTACTACAAAGAACCAAACTGCTCTATGACAGAAAGCCAAAGAAAAGCTTTGCGGTGCATAAGAAACATGCTTTGCTTTTTCTCTCTCACACCCACATTACAGCGAGGCAGTCATTAAGGTTGAGCTGGCATTATTATAATATCCACATTTTTTATGCATAATAATGCTGTCATGGCTTCTGAACATTCAGCAAGATTTGAACCGCAGCAGCAGGTTTTCTTTGTGAGAGAAGTGAGTGACAATCTCATTAGCTCTGCTTATTATACATGCAAACTTTTTTAAGACTGCTAAGCTTGCAATGTCAAACACTGAAAAGTTAGGAAATGACTGTCTTCACCCGTGTAACCTTAATTGTCTCCCTTGTGCATAAGCATTATGATGCAGTCTTTAATTACATGATCACATAGTATTTTTTCCACAGGATCCCTGCCTCATTCAGTGTGCACAATGGATGCTCATTGAATGAGCAGCTATTCAACGTTTTGTTTTATTCTCATTGTGTGGCTTTATCTTCTGGATGCTATTCAAACCCACCTCTGTAGACAGAATTGTTAATTGCCCCATGAGCTTGTCCATGGTGCTTGTCTCATTCTATAGTGCCTGAGTGCGACACACATATTAATGAATTTATTTTCAGAGCACTCTTGTGAGATGAGGGGTATCTCTACCTCCATTTTACATCCTGGGAGTTGAGGCACAGATGAAGGCCAACTAATTTGAGATGTCTAGTGTTGATTTTTTTTTCAGCGTACTTAACATTATATAGTGTTTTTTATGTTCATAGCACAACTCCTATTGACTTCAGTTGCAGCTGTGAGTGCAAATCAGGCCTCAGGTTGGGCTAGCCAATCATGTAATGTATTGCTCAGTTGTCCACTGTTGCAACAGCCCAGAAAAGGCCATGGAAAATCAAAGAAACTATAAACATTGAAGCCACTTGGAGGTAAAAAGAAAGATGACAACAGACCAGGGCTGACCCTGTTTATGAACAAAGCCAAAAGACTGAGTCAGTATATCATAGGGTGGAGAAAGGCACTCTGTATCCATTCAGAGGAGACATCTCATGGAGTGACAAAAAATCTTGTAGCACCTTACAGACGAACTGAAGTTTAAGAGCATAAGCTTTCGTGGGCGAAGACCCACTTTGTCAGATGTCTTCGCCCACGAAAGCTTATGCTCTTAAACTTCTGTTCATCTATAAGGTGCTACAAGACTTTGTTGCTTTTGCAGATCCAGACTAATACGGCTACCCCTCTGATGTTGGATCTCATGGAGTGGGGCAGTTTTTCATGAACGGTTTTCTCTTGGTTCCTGGGAGGCCAGCCAGTTTTGCAACAGACTGAACTTTGGGGGGAAACCAACTTTATTAGCTAGGGAAAGTAACTATTAATAAATTTAGGCCCTGGGTTGTGTGTTTTTGTTTTATATTATAGCCATTTATTTCCATCACACTCTTGGTTCTAGTGGAACCTCTGTTCTGTTCTTAAAGACACTTTTTTGTTTTATAAGTGCTCACAAGCGCTGTACGTTATACAGGAACGGTGATTTAAGGTTAAATTGAGGTGCAGTGCTCTTTTGGCAGCAGAGGATCTGGGATTTCTTTGAGGAATTGGGATGGATATCTCAGGAGAAACCTTCAAGGGGTCTCAGACTGGGCTGCACTTCTTATTAACCTGCAAAGCAAAGATACAGATGGTGTAGTCCAGACACATGTGCTTCAGTGGCTGACAGGCTGGTGGTGTTAGGGGGCTAACACACAGCCAACACAGACGAGACTTCCTCTATGGTAGGCAGGGGATAACAAGGTGACTCACAGTCGTGGATACCCTGAAAACCTGCCTTAACCATGAGACCCTCCTTTCTCTTCCTGCAATCTCCTGCCTATTTCACTACACGCCTTCCAACTTCTGCAACAATTGAAGCTGGGCTCCTGCTGAAAGCCGCTTCCTTCATTACACAGTCCTGATTCATCCCCAGGTTCTAGTCCTTTGTATGTCCTTTGGACAAAATAGTACATGATCATATGATTAAAGACCAGATCATAATTAAAATTGGATTTTAATTGTCCCTATAATTTTGATGGATAATATCAATGTTTTAAAGCATTTTTCAATGGTTATTGATTTTATAGTTTCACAATTGTGCAACATTGTGTTAAATGTTTGTCTATTTTGCACTGATTTAAATTTTCACTGTACGTGATGAGGGAGAATATCACTGTCACTACTATATTTGCCCCCGCGCTTGCCCCACGCAACACTCTTCCCATGGGAAAAGTTAGTGTGGAAGGGGGAAAGAACACTTTCTATCATTTCACACTTTTTCCATTAGAATAAACTAAAAAACACTGTGTCCCCTCCCCCACTTTCTCTTCCTTTTCACCCCTTTTTCATTTAAAAAAAATAATTTAAGATACTTTTCAAAACAAATCAAAATTCGTGTGTGTGGGGAAGGAAAACAAATTTCAACCAGCTCTACTTCTTACCATTTTTTATCATTCTAGTAGTGCAAGGGCTAACCTACTTTAAGTGCATGTTTTGTGGTATTGCACTGGTTTAACTATATCAATTTAAAATCAATTTCATTAAACTGGTGTAACTTGTCTAGTACAGACAAGGCAATGTTTGGGATCATGTTAAGGAAGTAACATGTAATATTTTAATAATTACGGGCGTGACAATTTCCTTGCATGTGATCTCAACCACTGCTTTATCTATTCTTTCCAAGTTGGAGGGCTTTAATCCTTCCTTTGTAAGTTGTTATTTAGGCAGCAATTAATATGGGCGTGTGTCATTTTTAAAGTGTTGAGGAATGGAAGAGTCTCATTCTAGAAGAGGCTCCGATTAGAACTTAATATGGCCAAAACAGCTCCAATCTACTGCTCTGTGTGTTATTATAAATAGGATTTTTAACACATTTACTTCATAATGTCAAGCATACCCCTCAAGGTAAGTTTCTTATCTTTTAATTTTGATGGATTATTTGCTTTTGCTAACCAGGAGCTGTAATCCTATTTAGTCTAAATTTCAATTAATCTTTTTCCAGAGGTAAAGTTGAAATCAAACAGCTGTGATTCAGTGTCTGGTACTACAGAAGGTTATCATTCAACTTCTCCCCAAGCTCTCGCCACACAGGAATAGTGTCCCTCCTTTCAGTATAGTTCCATTTACAGTATCTCCGTGATGAATCAATGCAATTTATTTTGTCACAAGTCAACAACATTTTGACTCTTTCTTCAGGCCAGGGAGTGGAAAAAATTTTCATGCCAGACTATGTTGCAGCTACATGGCAGCATAACTAAGGCTGCAAGTTTGTCAGGAGGTCATGGAATCTGTGACTTTCTAGGACCTTTGGGATTTTGGCAGCAGCTAATGTGCTGGCCCGAGGGCTGCCTAAGCAGCTTGGGCTGCCCCTAGGCAACCACACCAGCTGCTGCTGGGGCAGTCTTGGGACAGCAGCAGCAGAGTTTGGGTGTGGAAGCAGGCTTGGGGCAGGGTGTTGGGGCATGGGAGGGAGGGAGGGAGGGAGATCTCCAGGCAGTGCTTACCTCAGGCGGTGGAGAGGGGCTCCCTGTAAGCAGCAACATCCCCCTCCCTCAGCTCCTAAAAGATAGCTCTGCACACTGCCACTGCCTGCAGGCACCACCCCTGCAGTTCCCATTGGCCGTGCTTCTGGACAATTGGAGCTGTGGAGCCAGTGCTCAGGGCAGAGGCAGCAGGTGGAGCCAGGTAGGGCACCTGCCAGCCTCACAAACTTCCTCAGCCCCAGTGGTGGGTCCAAGCCGTGTGCCACCACTCGCCGCCAGCTGCAGCGGGAGGCCCAGATTATGGCATGCCCCAACCGCGGGGGAGGGGGGTGGAGGGGGGCGCTGGGCCACGGCACACCCCCCAGATTTAGTCAGGGTACATAGAACAAGGCGTGAACAGGTCATGGGCCATGAACTTTCGTTCACAGCCCATGACCTGTCCGTGACTTTTACTAAAAATACCTGTAATTAAAACATAGCCTTAACCATAACTAATAACCATCAAATATGACTGCCGGTTGATGCCATAGGAATACATAGGAGTAGGAAGAGAAGTTCATTATAAGCTCACATTAAAAAAGAAAATATACCTGAAATCTCATTTGAATGCATAGTCAGTAGAGAACGATTTCGGGGACACACGCACTCTCTGGGCAGCAGCATGTACCTGTAGCTACATGTTCCAGCTGACAAACAGGATTATACCAGATACCTGCCTCCAGCATCAATTTCTCCTTCAAACTGGAACAACCCCTAGGACCCTAAAAGTTTGGCTAGACACCGGGGTCCGAAGAGGTAAATAAATATGAGTCCTCCCTAAGAACTGCAGTGGAGGGTCAGAGCCCCATTTCACAGGCATACAACAAGGCGGCCAATCCCTGCCCCAGAAAGCTCACAATCTCCAGGTCAGGATGGAGCAGGTGGACAAAAGAGACAATGTTGGGTAGATGTGCGTGGTTTGGACGAGGTAAAGATAAAACAAAGAGAACTGCGCGGAAGAACCGACCTCTCAGCGCGTGGCCCGTGGCACTGGTGAGGGTGATGGGCTGGGTTGGGCTGGTGTTGCAGAAGAGGTGGTGTTGAAGGGGGTTTTAGGAGAGGACACAGGCAGTTTTACAGATCCCGACAGGGAAGTTTTTTCCTTCGTGCAGCGGAGGCAGCAAGGAGGTGCCCAGAGGAGAAGGGTACAGAGGCAGTTGTAATTCAGGGGTCAGAGGCAGCGAGGAGGTGCCCGGGGAGAAGGTGATGGAGAAGAGGATGGTGGTTGGAGGCGGTTGTAATTCAGGGGTCAGAGGCAGCGAGGAGGTGTCTA
>ML677340.1:109670-130063 GCA_007922305.1 Dermatemys mawii
TGATAGAGTCTGCCTCCCCTTCCTGCCCCTCCCACAGGGACAGACACTGCCCCCTTTTATCTTCCCCAAACTGGGGACAGACTGACTGACACTGGCATCTCCCCAGCCTGTGGAGACAGACTGTAGACAAGCCCTGAATCTGCCAACTTACCTCAGCTCCCAGCTGTTGCCTGCTCTGTTTAATTTCTGTCTCCATATATCTGCTCTTCTCTCCCAAATGAGAACCTCCCAAATGATCAAATTAACCTGTTTTGGAGGCTTTTCTGCCTCTGTTCCCTCCAGATAAATTCTGGGCTGTCCCCATGTCTTTCCCCTCAGTTAATGAATTCTGAACACTTCCTGCTCTGCCCCATTAATGCAGTCTGGGGGACATTAAGGCTCAGATCCTCAAAGGCATTTAGGAGCCTATTTCCCATTGAAAGCAATGGAAGTTAGGCACCTAAACACCTTTGAGGATCTGGGCCTTACTGTTGTCCTACTCCTCTGGGAAAAGTAATACATGCTGTGTTTTTTCCCTTCTTCACTCTCACTCCTTGTAAAAGTAATAGTGTCTGTGCCACTGATTCCTTGCTCTTCCTCTCCTCATCCCTGGGCTGCTCTCTGGTCCTTTCTTCTCCCTCCAGAGGGGTGGAATTGGTGGTTTCCCATCCTAGCTTGGCTCACTTTGCCAAGCAAGATTTATATTTCCCTTAGGTAAGTGGATATTTCAGGACCAGATTTAGAAGCTACTACACCCGGTGCATTCAAGCGTTTTGCATTTCTTATCCGTATAATATGCCACAAATTATTTATTGTATTAATTTATTTATTTGTCAATTCTTTGCTATGTTTTACTCTTTTCAACATTTCTATTTTGTTCATGTTTAATGCCTTCATTTCTCTCTCTGTGTGACTTCATTATTTAATTAATGCAATGGTATTTTGAGGTTCTAAAGTTTGACATATAAATCATAGCCTGGATCCAGATGACTTTCTCCCCATTTTGTTTGAAAATTACTGCTTTTACAGTACACTCTCTAGATTTGCAGTCCTAAATTTTTTCCCTAGCTGCCTATTATGTAGTGTAAATGGATGTGATAAGAAAGTGAAATCTCTGGTGCAGGAGTCTGGCAATTTTTGTTTACTGCTTGCTCACAAGAATGGAGCATACCGGTACAGCGCTGAAATCTACACAGCAAAATCTCTTATCAAGTCCCTCATGTTATATTATGATTAATGTTCACTTATCGGCCTCCTTGATGCTTACATTGGCTCTATTTTTGTTCTGTCTACATCACCTAGACTATGGATCCCTCAAGTGGCTCATCCTCCTTCACTCTAAGTTCATGCTTCTTAGGAATATCTTTAAGGCCCTACTTAACTGTGCCTCTTCCTGTTCTTCTAGTTTTAACTCAATTTGCTAACGTGTATAAAAATGGAAAACTGCTTTGCCTTCACTTACCAGCACTGGTGCTCTGTCTACACTGCCACTTTACCGTGCTGAAGCTTGCAGCACTCTGGGGTGTTTTTTCACACCCTTGAGCAAGAAGGTTCCAGCGCTGTAAAGTGGCAGTGTAAACAAGGCCTTAGTATTTACACGTGAAATTGTCTCAAGTTGTCCAGAACACCATAGTGAACCTGACCTAAGTTTCTATGTAGATCATGCTACGTCAGTGGAAGAGTTCTTCCGTCAACCTGGCTACTACCTCTTGGGGAGGTGAATTAACAATACACCAACAGGAGAACCCATCCTTTCAGTGTAGGTAACATCTTCACTGAAGCACTACAACTGTGCAGCTATGCTGCTGTAGTCTTTCAAGTGTAGACAAGCCGTCAGTAGGGTACCATGGATACCACTTGACTTACATTTAGTTGTAACTTTTGACTATTTTGTGACTTTATTTGAACTGTAGTGACTTATCTTATTTTGATGCCTGCATTCTAGGTTGAAGATAGCAGTAATGCTAACACTGGCAGGCAAACTGAAGCGGGATGATGGTGTCAAAGGGCCCCGTACATCCAACCCAGCTTCTGATTCTACTCGGAGAGTGTCTATTAGAGATAAATTGCTTGTTAAAGGTAATTGATCCTTATGTGTAAAAGATTTGCTGCCCCACTAAATATAGTTACTTCATCAACTCACAAAACTAAATGCTGTACACAAGAGTTTATATCAATGTTTTTAAAAGGGCTTCCTTGCATCACAAGGGTGTTCTCTCACGATCTTTAAGGTATTTAACTTCACAAGTTGAGTGAGGTAATATCATTTATTGGACCAACTTCTGTTGGTGAGAGACAGGCATACGACAGTTAAAGATTTTAGGCACTTTGAGATCTACTGATGAAAAGTGCTATATAAGAACAATGTATCGATACTATTATTATTGTTATTTGAACGCATAGTACTGTGCACTATATATTATATAAGCAATAATCTCCAGATCTGAGATTCAACCACTCCAAAGTTGAGTTCAAACTTTGGGTTACTAGTAGCTACTTAGGTACAAGTATTCCCCCCCCCCCCCCCGCAAAAAAAAATTCTTTAAATAGATCATTCTTTTATATTATTTAGTGCTAAAATCCAGTGTTTGACATCACAGTCATCAAATAATCAATTGTGATTATATGGTGACAACATTAGTACTACTGAATAAACTGGAGAAGATGATCAAGTTGATTAGACTGGAAAATATTTCTGTTAACAAATATAGGTAACGGGCTGTGACAAGGAAGCAAGTTCTGAAAATAGGTGATGGAGATAATTCTCCGTGATGTCTGAACTGTGATTAAATGAAATCTTTTAACATTAATATCTTTGAAATGAAAAAGAAATAGCCAGTTCGGGAGACAATAATGCTATTGCCTATTATGGGTCAACTAAAAGTTGTGGGTAAGAAATTGGTTTTAAAAAAAAATGTTCAGCAGCACATCTTATTGATCTCTTATAGAAGGGCTTTTGTAGACTGAAGCAAGCTGGATATCAGTCTGTGGGAAGATCCCTGCGTTCAGGCGTGGGCAAACATTTTAGCCTGAGGGCCACATTGGGATTGCAGAATTGTATGGAGGGCTGGGTGGGGAAGGCTGTGCCTCCCAAAACAGCCTGGCCCTGCCCCTTATCCGACCTGCTCCCACTCCCTGACTGCCCGCCTTGGAATACCCGACCCATCCAATCCCCCCCGGCTCCTGGGCCCCCGGACCCCTCCCTCCTTGCCCTAACCATCCCCTGGAACCCCACCCCTACCCAACCCCTCCGCTCCCTGTCCCCTGACTGACCCGACCCCTATCCAGACCCCCCAGGACTCCCACATCCTATCCAACCCCCCGTTCCCCTCACCGCCCCCTCAGAACCTCCACCCCCACTGCCCCTGTCCTCTGTTGACTGCCCCCTTTAATCCCTCTGCCCCTTATCCAAGATCCTGGCTCCCTTACCCCATGCTGCTCAGAGCAGCGTGTCTGGCAACCGCGTGGCCTTCCGGAGCCAGACACACTGCCCTGCAGGAGCGCAGAGCACGCAGCCCCGCCAGAGCCAGCCACACCACTGCAGCGCTACCCAGGAGCAGCGGGCCAGAGAGCTGCTCGCACGGCGCACTGAGGCTGTGGGTTAGGGGGAGAGCAGGGAAGGAGCCGAGGTAGCCTCCCTGACTGGGAGCTCGGGCCAGTCAGGACAGGCCCACGGGCCGGATATGGCTCACAGACTGTAGTTTGCCCACCCCTGCCCTAGTTTCTGCAGATTTCTGCTGCAGCAGACTAAAAGGTCTGCAGCAAATTTGTGTAAAAGGGGAAAAAAGACAGTGGCCAGTGAACTAAATATGAAAATGAATAATAAAATCAGTATAGCATTTTTATATTATAATTTATAAAATTTTTCTGCTGCCAGATCTTATGTGGTACAGGATATTGCTTTTAAAATCTCAAAGCACTTGACATTTTGAGGATGGGACTTAACTCCCCTTTTCCCCATCCTTGCAGCACTACACAGCTTTTCACTACTCCAGGTGTTCCACCACATATAATAATGGATAAACTGGTTAGGTTGATGTTTTTGCTAAAAACGATGAGCAGTGTTGACCTGTAAGTTGTCATAGTGAAGTTCCGTGGTCTGTCCAAATGCAACAGTTCCTATTTCTCAGTTTCATTGTTTCAGGATTACTTGAAACTGACCTCAGCGCGTCTGTTGTATTAATTTTGGGTTGCGTATGTTACTTCCCAGCCATAATGCTAGAAACCTGTATTTTAAAATGAAAGCTTAGATTATGTCACACAACAGCACAGCAAGGAATAGATTTGTTGTAAATTTTGCATCCTCTTGTAGTCCCCATTCAGATTTTCCTCACATCCTATCTTCCTTCATTTATGTTGCTGGGTATAGGGTAAGTTTCACTTCAGTTACAAATGCTTGTTACTTCACTGTTCAGGTGGTCTTGCCAAGAGCTTCTAGCTGAAAGAATTAAAGTGTGGATTTATGATTTGCTTTGCAATTTAGCTTTAAGCATAGCTTTATGTGCCCTGTATATTAAAGGAAAATGGTGATGTAGTGTAAAGTACATTCAAATCACTACTTATAATACAAAAGAGTAAAATATTATTTAAACACCTTTCATCTTCTGTCAGATGAATTTTCATAGCACCCTTAATAATGGCAACAATGTTCTTTATATGTCTACATTTTTGTAATTATAGTCGTATTCTTCCTCCTGCACTTAATGGGAAAGTTGTATAAAGATATAGCTGTTGCTGTAACAATCACTAACAAACTTTAGTAGACTAAATGTTAGACGAGTTACAAATCCCAAACTGACAATTAAAATTAGAACTAAAAATAACAAGCAGACAAATCTCAACCACAGCAGCCAATTATTAAATAAAATGAGCCTTATGTCATGACCAGAGTTGAACTGGTCCAGAGGGAGAAATTCTGGGAGATGGGCCTGCTGGCCATCAAGGGAACTGACATCAGAACAAACAAGCTGATCTTAACTATTGCTGTGGGTACAGGTGGAGAGAGTGTCTTTCAGGTAATTGGGGCCTGGAAGATTTGAGGCTTAAAAGATAATTCACTAGTGCATTCATTGCACAGGTCTTGTCTGAACTAGGTACATTTCTGGAAAGCTTCCCACTGTTAAGAATGCCTACACCAGTTCAGCTGAATTACTGTTATGAGCCTTAGTGTAGATGGGGTTTCAGCTGCGGATGTGGTTTTCACACAGTTATTTAGACCTGCAGGGAGCAAATTCTAATTGACAGGGAACTGATCAATTGTGTTGACAGCCAAAAGCCGGTATATACTAGGGCTTCTAACATTGCAGACAACAGTTCAACTGAACCAATGTGAGCAATGGTGAGACATTCTTCAAAACTCTTTCTATTTTAGAGGGGACAATAATGACTCACCCTGTACTCAACTTCAGGCAGCTGCATTATGCTCATGCCAAAGCTTCTGGGTGAATTTTATGGGGAGCCGTAAGTAGAAACAATTACCTTAATTTATTTAGCCTGGAGGTTTTCCACTTATGGATGATTGTTCCACAGCATGTCAGGAAGGAGTGATCAGTCTCCTGGGAATTGTGTGCATTAAATGTAGTGATCCAATTGTTTTTTACTTTATGTGTGGTCTACTGTGCAAGAAATAAATACTCCCTATTCCCAATGGGTGTCAGCAAGGGATGAAGAACCAGGGCTGAAACATGATTTAGCTGTAAGCGTAGATAGGCAGGAACAAGCAATATTCAGCGCCATTTTTCATTGTCTATACATGTAGCTGAACCAATATTAAACACAATTTAACTGTATCTCTTACCTATCTCTGACATTTCTTGTCAGTAACAGATACGTTTTATAGTGCAGACAAGGCCTCAAAATTCAGGGATAGTGATGAATCCTACAGGATATCCAGACTAAAGTATTTTGGTGATAGGTGGACATTCCTTTAACTGGTGCAGATAGTCTCAGCCTATTCTACTAGATGTTTTATACTTTCAACAAGCTATCACTTCAGTCTTGACGTGATAATCACAGCCAGTTCATTTTCACATAGGTGTCTATTTTGGCCAGGCTTTGGGAAAGGAATGAAACAGCAGAATCTGTATTTGATGAAAGAAATGGAACTGGATATTATTAACATACTGATCACACTGCAGCCTAAAAAAAATCTAGCTATCAGCCAGCTGTCACAAATAACCCGGATGCCATTTTGACCATCGGATGTAGATTGGGACATAGCTGGCCAGAGCATGGCCCCTAAGCTGATTTTTAAAGGTTTTAAACACTGTCTGCACTAAGTGCAAACAACATTTTAAAAAGCACTTCAATAAAACAAATGATCCCCTTTTTTCTGGCCTAGATGAGGTCTTAATGAGTTTGAAGACAGCATACGAATGAGGTGGGAACTTTTAACATGTAATAACTTAAATATCACCACTAACTGATTATTTTAGCAGAATTCTTCTTGTCAGCTAGGTATTACCATAATCAGTTGTTCTTGCACAGATATAGGAGGTTGAGATGGCCTTTCTAACTGAAGTTTTAAAAGGTTCTGCTAAAAATGAGGGGGCCTCTCTCCCATCCTTTTGGTCACTATCAGTAGGCTTACCTCTGACCAATCCCCTGTGCAATGGTTAATATTAATGGATAAGACTACGATTATGTCATGGAAGTCAGGGAATCCATGACTTACATTGATCTCCATGACATTTTCTGTTCTGGGATTGGAGCTCCCAGCCAGCCCTGTCCACGTAGTTCCCAGCCCCTGCCTTCGTGGGTGGACCCTGCAGATAACCATTTGCAGCAGGCAGGGGAGCCCCGAGCTCCCATGCACTGCAGCGGTGGGGGACCTGGGAGCCCTAGCAGCAGTGAGTGCTGAACCTGCCTTCTCCTTTCGCCAGGGATATTTTTAAAGAAAGTCAAAAACCGGACATGGGCTTCTGTGAATTTTTGTTTATTGCCTGTGATTTGTCCATGACTTTTACTAAAAATATCCATGACAAAAACTTAGCCTTAGTCATGGACCAGGAGGAGCCTGTTGTGCTAGGGATTGTACAAACAGAACAAAATGAAGGCCCTGAAGATCTTACTGGGGAAATAATTCTGTGGGCATTAGGGATATTGTTTTCCAGCTGTGTTGCCCTCTGGTGGCTGTTGTCATGGCTGATAAGCAGTAATTGATGGCTGCTTCTCCCCTGCTAATTGCTTCTGCAATTGATGTAGCACAATCAGGCAATTTTAATGGAGCTCCTAATCTGGGAGCCCAGCAGGAGGTGTACACAACATCTTGGGAGCCCAGCAGGAGGTGTACACAACATCTGGGGAGAGGAACAGCTCAGAACTTGGGAAGATATGCTGCCTGAAATCCCTGAGACTGTTCTTTGGGAGCTTTCACTGAGGTTATATGGTAGCAGAGGAGCAGAAATGGAGCCCAGGGTTTGAAGAGTTAGGTGTCAGAGAGTAGAGGAGAATGGAGAATAGTAGTTCAGGCTGTCCACTGCTGCAGAGAAGCTATGAGGGGAAAAATGGAGAGGGACCAAATAGAAACTAACATACATTGAAAGATAAATTCAGAGATGAGAGAGAAGTACATAGAGAGGATAAAGAGTGACGGAGGGAGCAGGCTGGGGTGAATGAAACAGAGAGCAGATATAATTCTCCTAAAAGGTGCTCTGTATTTTTGTCCCCCTACCTCCCCATTGAGAAATGCTGAATGTAACATTCTTACCATAGCAATTTAGGGCATGTCTAGGCCAAAAAGTTTTGCTGGTGCAAGTTACTTCACAATTAGTATATCACTTGTGTACGTGATTGCTTGGCTCCTTACATCGGTGCAGCATGTACTCACCAGGAGTGCTCATGTTGATAGGCACCTGAGTATGCACCACTATCTCTTGGGTAGTTTTGGCAATGCAGAGTGGGGCGGAAATGCTCAGTTTCCCATAATGCAGTGCTCTCCATGCCATAATATCTCTATCCCATAATTTTCCTGCCTATTTTCAATTTCCCGTGACTCCAGTGTGACTTGTCACTGTTTGCCATCTCTGACAGAAACATGGAAACCACACAGCTCTGCACTGCTGTCATGTGTTTCAAGCATAGGATGTATGATCCTGCGGCATTTGCAGAGCCTCAAGAAGAACCATAGGGAACATGATAATTTCTTAGTGGGCAGCCGGCTCTGTGACATAGTTGAAAACTAATTCTAGGTTGCTGGTGGTATTCTTGGAGCAGCTGCAAATGGTAGAGCACCATTTGTGGGCCCAAGAAACACACACTGGCTGGCAGGATCCTATCATAATGCAGGTTTTGAGATGACTCACAGTGGCTGCAGAACTTTCAGATGTACAAGCCCACTTTCCTAGATCTGTATCCTGAGTTTGCCCCAGGAATCCACCTCAGGGGCACCAAAATGAGAGCTGCACTGAAAGTGGAGAAGGGAGTGGTGATCCCACTGTGGAAACTTACAATCCAGATTGCTATTGGTCAGTAGGAAATATTTGGAGTGGGAAAAATCCACTACACAGAGCTACTAATCGCCTTCTGCTATTCAGGATTGTGATTCTGTGAATGAACAGGACATAATGGATGGCTTTCCAGCTATGTGGTTCTGGAGTTATGGTGAAGCAATAGATAGCATGTACATCCTCATTTTGGCCCAGAGCCCTTGCAGCAGAGTACATCAACAGAAAGATCTCCTTTTCCATGGTTATGCAAGGGCTGGGTGGATCACCTGGGATTCTTCACAGACATCAGTGTAAGCTTGTCAGGGAAGGTCCATGACGCTCACATCTTTAAGAGCACAGGACTGTTCAGAAAGCAACAAGTGGGGACCTTCTTTCCCACAGATGGGTTGCCACTGGCGATGTTGAAATGCCAGGAGTGATCCTGGGGGACCAGCTTACCCTTTTCTTCCCTGGCTCATGAAGCTGTGCACTGGCCATCTCAACAGCAGCCAGGAAAGATTCAGCTACAGGCTCAGCATGACAGTGGAACGTAAGGGCACCGACATTGTTTACTCACCAGATGGGATCTCAGGGTGAAAAAAATCCCAAAAGTTTTAGCTGCCTATTGTGTTCCACATAATATTTGGGAAGCAAAGGGGGTAAACTTGCTGCAGGGATGGAGGGTGGAGGCAGAACAGCTGTCTGCTGAGTTTGAACTGCCAGATACAAGGGCTATCAAATGAGCTCAGCAAGCAGCTGTATAGCTCAAGGAGGCTTTGAAAGAGCAATTTAACAGTGAGCCAAATTACGTGTTGTGGTGCACTGTACTCAACCTGGGACAGCAGTTTTGAGGCCTGTTAGGAATTGTGTGGTGCTTGCTGCACCTCTGTATACGTCAGTGACCATTCACATGTTAATGCTGTGGAAGCTGCTGTACATTCATGACAACTATAGTGTGTGGCAGTGATCCAGTAGTGAGTATATTACTTGGGAGCTGGATCCCCCATGATCCCTATTGACATTTAATGTGTAGTGAGAGCACTACTTTCACTGCCAGCAGTCCTCATACGTGATGTTTTGTAAATTAGTAAAGATGAATAACTTTGAAAACAAAAGCATTTTATACACTAACAAAAAAAAATTCAAAAAATAATCTGAAGAATTTAAAAATAAATACATTTTCACTTAAAAAAATGTCGGAACCTTAATTAAATAAACCAGAGGAAGGAGCATGGATGTCCATTGTAGCTACACATACATCAGCTGTTGCTCTCATAGGTCACTTGCCACAACTGCCACTCAGTTATTGTTCCCCTGAACTCCATTCCAACCAATTTTTGTGGTTTTAGAATCATGTTTCAATTTCTGAAATGTTTTCCACTTCCCTGTTGCGAGAAAGACCTATGCAAACAGAAAAACACTGTACTATGCATGGAAAACAGTGAAACAGACTAAAGCAAAAGCAAACACACAGAAGTGGAGAGAGATTTCTCTCCACTGTTTGTCATGTGCCATGTCTTGGAGAGAGCCCTTAAATTTAATGTCACAAAACGTACTTTTCCTTAAAGAGTCGTCATCTGATCAGTTTTGGTTCAGTACCAAAAACGTATAAAAATATATATATATTTTAGGTTAAGATTTAAACATCTGTTCTACATTGTGGGCGGCTCATATCTAACAGTAGTTGATTCTTGTAACAGTACATACATATTTTCAGATTTTTAAAAGGGAGGTTGAATTATAGTAATAGCTGCTTCTAATTGTGTGAGGCATTGTATTTTGAAGAGTACACTCTCCACAAATTAAATTGATTTGAATGGCCAGCTATGTTGAACATCAATAGAGTAGTAAAACATCAACAGAGTTCTAGTGGTTCTAGTTCTAGTGGTATTTTTAAGGTTTTGGTTAAAGTATTGATTATTCTTGTATTATGCTTACAGCAAAGGAAGAGACATTTAATAAAATGGAGGTTTAACGTTTGTTACATGCCACTATAGTGTGTGGCATTTAGCCTAGCTGAATCATCAACTGCAGATGAGTGCTGCTTATAGTAACTTATCCCACCTGATAAGTTTGACAAACACTTCAGTATTTAGCCTTAAAAGAGATTAATTTTTAAATTAATTTACAGTAATTTATCTCTTAGCTGTACATCATTAATGTAAATATATCAAGTTGGAATGGTTTCTTAAAGTAGAGGTCAGTGTGACACATGGAGTTTTTGTAGCCAGGGCATTGTAAATGTCATCTTTGCTGCTGTTAGATCTCACAGTTGCAGATTTAGCAATCGACTTATGTCTTCCCTTTTGTCATTCCTGTAAATTATCTTACTAACTTTAATAATTAAATCAGTGGTTCTCAAACTTTTGTATTGGTGATCCCTTTCACACAGCAAACTGAGTGCAACCCCCCCCATAAATTAAAAACACTTTTTTATATTTAAAATATTATAAATAGGGTCCTACCAAATTCATGGTCCATTTTGGTTAATTTCACAGTTATAGGATTTTAAAAATTGTAAATTTCATTATTTCAGCTATTTAAATCTGAAATTTCATAGTGTTATAATCGTAGGGGTCCTGACCCAAAAAGGAGTTGCGGGGGTGGGGTGGGTCGCAAGGCTATTGTAGGGGGGGTTGCAATATTGCTACCTTTACTTCTGCGCTGCTGCTGGCGATGGTGCTGCCTTCAGCAACTGGATGGGGGAAAGTTAGGAAAAGGGTGTGACCAAAAGGCTCTCTGTATTCGCACATTAGACGTCTGTAATAAACTTTGTATAAACTGTGCCTTGTGAGGTATCATTTGAAAACTAATAACTTGCTGGTCCATAAGATCATGATGAAATGTACTGTATGTAGCAACATTATATGTGAAGTTATAATGTCTCCTGTGTGATAATGGTAGCACATTTTCAAACTGTGACTCAGCAAAGGTGTTAAACAAGTCTATCTTAAATACAGGAGTGTGTGTGGACCTCATTTTACATATAAATAGTAAACAAGATCCTTGAGATAGCAAGAGGGGGAAGTGGCAAGAGACAAGGCAAATCTGCATTTCAATATACACGGGGAGAAGAAAGAACATGGGGGCACCTTCACTATTGAGCTCTGCCTCCTTTTCTGTTGAAATAAATTTTGCTTTGGGGGTAATCCTCAGCCACTGTAAAGAGTGACTGGACTATAAAAGTGAGGGGGCAAAAACACCCCAAGGCATCTCTTTCTCACTCCCACATAAGACGACAAAGGAACCAGTCCTTTGACTCTGGGGGAGAGCCTGACCTGGGAATTTGGTCAGCCCTATTGCTGGGAACATGTGGTAAGGATTTTACCTTGAACCGAGTCCCACTTGTTAAATTTTAGCTCCTAAAATCGTTTTATCTTTATTTCTCTTGTAACCATTTCCGATTTTAATACTTTATGCTTGTGCTCACTCAAAACCTCTCTCTTTGTAGTTGAATAAATGGTGTTTTGTTTTTAGTCTAAAGTAATGCAGTAATCTTTAAACTGAACTGTTTGCTAACTCCAGTTAAAGCAGCAAACTGTTGAATATTGACTTGTTGGGTCCAATGGGCCTCTAATATCCGAACAGTCCAAGAGAGGGCTGGACAGTGCAGGACACACGTTTTTGGGAAAATCTGGGACTAAGTGTGTGTTGAGGTCACTCTGCAAGTAGTAACCAAGGCTGGTGGAAGCCAAAGTATGACTGGTGTGTGGCTGACAGGCTGCTAGGCTCGCAGTGGCTGGACCAGGGCTGCAGGTCTATGTAGGCATTTGGGGTGCAACCTGCATACTGTTATGCTTGTTGGGAATAGCCCTGTTGGGAGGTACAACAGCAAAGCATTGTGAGGCATCCAAGGTTGCAGGGCAGGTGGTGATTGCACCCTAGAATGTGACAAGGGGATAAACATAGGAAGTTGTTGAAGGAGGAAGTTTAACTGGCTGGTTTCAGTCACATCTGATGCACTGTCAGGCTGCTGGGTTTCCCCCAAGAATAGAAGTTAGAGAGGATCTAGGCAGTGTTGGCCGTTTCCTGGGGGCAAAAGTTTGGGATGGACACTGGTAAGTACAGGCTTAATCCCAGGTTAAACTGGAAAAAATAACTGCACTAGTTTCCAACAAGCTTAGCAATCACAGAACAAATCTTTTCAAACTTTGAATCTGTCCGTTCAAAAGTCAGGAACAGGCTCGGTCTACCCACTACGTCAGAGGTGGTCTTCTGCTGCAGAATGCTGCATGGTCAAATGGACCTGGACTGGTAATCTGCAATTCTGCATGCTTCTGATTGCTTAATGATTCAAGCCTACAACTGTGCATTATTGTCATTTTCAATTAATCACGTGTTTTCAACTTTTGTTTATACAATACTGAAAACTGAACTATGAGTCATGTTGTATAACTTCCTTGAGGAAAATACCAAACCAAAATGTATACAGACATTCCATATGATAATTGCCATATATATTAGTATTACACCCACTGCAGTTTTAGTTTTTATTTGTGTGACCCTAAATTAAACTACGAATCTACTGTCTTATATAACCACAATTAAATATGTAATTAAAACCAAGTGTACTGTGGTGTGCCTTAATAGAACAGAGTTTTTAAAATAGAAAATTTCTGAAACTTGGAGTAACTGGTTTTTCCTGGGGTGGTAAAAACCATGATTTTACCTGCTAGTAGCACATACTGTGCCATTTCTGGATCCTTGGGAGGGTGGGACTTATGAAGAGGTCTTCAAAATGTCAAACAAGTATCCAACACTTACGGCGTTTATGCAGTATCTGAGTGTTTGGGGTTTTCCCATCACTGATGTGACATGTATTTTTATTTTGTGGACAGTGAGGTTTGTTGTGTATATGTTTTTGTAGCTATGCATTTCTGTGCAAAGCACTGTATGCTGATGTAAACACCAAGAAGATAATTTAGGTTTGAGAGCAATGTTGGTCTAGTAGGTTGAGCTCTTTAAAAATGGCCTCAAAACTATCTGCAAGCCAATAGAATGACATGTTTGGTTTTTTTTGTTTTTTCGCTGCCAGTAATGTTTTCCCTCAACTGTTAGGCTTAAACACAATAAGATAGGTTTACTTTTTGGTAATAAGTTCAAACTCCCCGACTGTTAGATCCTATGAACCCTGAATGTGGAGTTCTAAGTTCCCGAAGACATTCTTCCCCAGACACACCCAGTCTTAAAAAGAGCTGGTTTCACAGTCCTTCTCTTAAGCATCTGTCCAAGGGGTATGAGGAGAAGTTGAACTTGGTGATGAACATATAAAAAGAATTTCCAGAAGACGTGGTTTAAGGAGGGATTTGAAGAGGAGATGTTTTGAATACAGTAAATGATATATTTAAAGTAGTAAATATGTTGATATTCTTTGTGTTTAAAAGTTTGTTTAAACTGAGCACAGCTGTCCTTTCAGACCTTTTTTATTTTTACGTGCAACATGAAGCCAGCATTAACAGTGATCTTTCTTTTCTTTTTAACAGAGGTTGCAGAACTTGAAGTTAATTTACCTTGTAAGTATGGTGTTCAGTATTATGCATTTAAGAAAAAGAATAAAGAGCATGGCGACTGCTTGCTTGTTTTCTGATTGATAATGTTAAGCACTGCCACATCCTTTTTAAGCATCCACTGGGTTGGCAATGTATATATCTCCTTTAGGGGTTAAGTTATCACAAAGCAATTATTAGCTTCCCTTGGAAACAGCAGTAATTTTTTAATTTATACTACTCTAGATTTGGGGAAATAAAATTCTCTTCTCCAATAATATTCCAGGGATTAAAGATTTTCCGTTATCTGGATGGGGATACTTGGAGCTACCTCCTCCCTTCATTCTCCATAATTTTCAAGATAAGAGAGAAACTGAATTAAAGGATAAAGGAGAGTAAACAGTTGACTGTTTCTGTAAAACAGATTAAATAGTTGTAGTTCTTCGTCACTTTCAGGCTGCTGTCTCTTGACACAATCATTAGATTGGAATATTAGGGGCACTACTTAAAAATCCTGAGGTGAGACTAGCGTTTGTATTCTTACAGGAGCAAGGAATGATAGTTGCTACTGCAAAAACTAGTACCCGTAAAGCAAATAGTCATGTATTAAATGTGGAAAAACTACTCTTGCTGAGTTTTGGTTGGGATTTTAAATGCATAGAATCTTGGAAATTCAAAGTTGCTGTTCTCACAGCAGTTGTAATTTGGACCCCTTGAGTATCTCTCTTATTCTGTATTAGCATAAGAGGGAAGGGCTTATGCTGTCTTGGAGTGAAACAAAAAGCTGTTTTAGCACAGGATGGTGAGGTAAGTTTCTAAGGCTTTGCATTTATTGCATAGAATGGGTACTGGTAATGGGTACACTGAACCATTGCTGGAAACAATTGTCCTTGTCTGTGCTTGCAAGAAAAACCGTGTTCAGCACCATTTCAGAAACCATAGTCAAAAGCAGAGCACTGAACTCTGTTTCCGGTTATTTTGGCAGATAAATTGTAAGGTAGACAAAGCTAGTGTGACATTTTTCTGTGTAAGAGAAGCTTTTAAAAAATGTCTTTCATGTAGACGAAGCATCTGAGTGATGCTGCTTTAGGTCCTTGACTCGTTACTTTCTCTTTTGTAACGTTTCTGAATCGGGAGCAAATCCTTACCCTCAAATTCAGTCTTCTCAGTGTAAGAAACTACTACTAAAAAGAATTGCCTTCTGATGGCTGGGTGGGAGAAAGGAGGAGGGGCAGAAGTTGGTGCTGACCTCTGGGGAAGGTGAGAACATGCAAGAGGGGCAGATAATGGAAAAAGAGAAGGTAAATTAATGCTGATATTTCAGTATCTCACATTTGCACTCTTTTGTTCATTTTTACCTGAGTAGAAAGTATTTTGTATTGTGCAAGAGTATGTTCAACTTTATTAATAAAAATACTTATTTTTTCATAGACACTTCATAAGGTGATTAATAATGAACTTCATGTACATGCCTGTAAATAAAATGTTTATATTTCTTGCTGTGCTTTGCTGCTATTTCAGCTTATTAGATGCATTATTTCTTAAGTCAAAAGCGAGGTTAGTGCAGACATGGTGATATCTTTGCATAATACACATTTGTCTGTCTGCTTAATTTTATAAAGGAAACTTGTGTGTTTTCGTACATTGTTTATGTAGTAGAAATATTACTCTATACTACTGTGTTTACTCAACTTAAACATAATTAGGTTTCAAATAAATACCTATAAAATGGCTTTTTATATCACAATGTGTCATCTGATATTCCAATCTGGAGTCGGATATTTTGATTTTCCCCCCTCCCTATTATGTCTGTAAAGCTGGGTAGTAGCTGATGTCTAATGCATCTTTGTATGCATGGGTGGATGTTAGATTTGTTTAGCACAAAATAAATTGCACATCGAAATTAAAATATCTAAATACGTGT
This sequence comes from Dermatemys mawii, assembly GCA_007922305.1. Taxonomy (NCBI): domain Eukaryota; kingdom Metazoa; phylum Chordata; order Testudines; family Dermatemydidae; genus Dermatemys; species Dermatemys mawii. The sequence continues at coordinate 125,486 of ML677340.1, forward strand.
GGGGTTTTAAAATATGCAGTGAGGAAATGCTAATTAGAAATTTGAGGTAGTCCATTATAACTGACGGTAATTTAATATTTATAAAATGTTATACAATTCTTGGGTTTTCTGTTTAAACCTGTCTTGATTATATATCTGGAAAAGATTTGGGGGTGGTGCTGGATAATGAGCTGAACGTAAGCTTGCAATGTGAGGCTCTGACCAAAAAAACCCTAATGTGATTCTGGGATACATAAACAGGAATTTCAAGTAGGAGTAGTGAGGTTATTTTACACTGGTATCTGGCATAGTGTGACCGCTGATGAAGTATTGTGTCTCTTTCTGGGAGGATGTTGATAAATTCCATAGGGTTCACAGGAGAACCACAAAAATGATTGAAAACATGCCTTATAGAGAGAGATCAAGGAGCTCAACCGGTTTAGCGTAACAAAGAAAAGGCTAAGGGGTGATTTTTTAATTATAGTCTATAAGTACTTTTATGGGAAACAAATATTTCATTAAGGACTCTTCAATCTAGTAGAGTGAGGTATAATATGATTCATTGGAGGGAAGTTGAAACTAGCAAATTCAGAGGGAAAATAAGATGTACATTGTAACTATGAGAGTAATTAACAATTACTACAGTTTATCAAGAGTTGTAGTGGATTCTCCATCACTGACAATTTTAAAATCAAGATTAGAGGGTTTTCTAAAAGTTATGTAGTATAAATTATTTTGGGGGAAGGTCTGTGGCCTTTGCTATTCAGGAAGTCAGACTAGATGATCACAGTGGTCCTTTCTGGCCTTAAAAAAATCTATAAATAGTTGTGGTTTTGTGCTAAAGAGTTGCTCTTGCATCAACACTGTACCTACATTTCCAGAGAGCTTAGTGCTATTTATTTTCTCACTTTAAAAAAGTGTAAGTTACTAGCCTGGAAGGTGACATTCACATAACATTATGGTCAGGACAGCAGCAGTGCAGATTTTTCAAATAGCATCTTGCAAATGTATTTCCATCCTGACCAGCAAAACTCCCTCTCTGGGTGAGAGGGTAATTTAGTTTCCATGTCCATTTATTATTCCACATAGGCCACCAAACAGCCTTCAGATGCTATTGACTTTTGATCATTGTTGGTCTGGGTCTGGGACCTACAGGAGAGAGACTCTGTATCCCATTATCAAATTCCCTGAGAAATTCTGCACCTCTTCCCACTGTTGTTAAAACTTTCTGTACCTGTATTGTCTCAAGAATATAAATACAAAAATACCAAGTACTCTTGGCAAAGTTTGTACTTGGATGGTAGTAAAGGAGATTTGGCCTGTTCAAGTGACAGGTTAAATGCTGTCTGTACCGCTTGTCTTAGAAGACATTGGGATTAAAACACTGCATTTCTGCATGCTGCTCTTGTATTGCTGAGTTAGCTTTGTAGGTACTGACTGTAACTTTATAAATGAATTTGAAGATTTAAATGGCTGCAGTTACTCTGAAATAATATTCTGTGGTCACTGGATTCAAGTAGTCCCTGCTAGGCTATAAGATGACTAAAAAGTTTAATTTAACTTTTTACAAATTAGAAGGTACATGCAGGCAAAACAGGATTTCTGCTTGTTTGGTATCCTGAAAATACTGCTCAAGTCCAAAAGAGCTCAAGAAACTATATAATTTAAATTTGAACTCACTGACCTTTACATTTTTTAAAAATCACATAAAGAGAAAATGATTTAGGTAACTGTTTTCAGAGGGAGAACTTATTGGTCTGGTAACTTATTATGGCTTTGAAATCGTTACTGTGGCAGGTATAATAGTTTTGTGTGAATTCATTGTGCCCCCACGGTGGGACCAAGATACAGAGACAGATTTGCTCTCTAAGACCATTGAAATAACACATTTTGGTTGGCTGTGATACTTATCGGGAAACCCAGAGTTGTTAGGCACCATGCTATTTAAATGTGCTGCCCTTAGCCTAGGAAGCCTTGTGTGTGCCTTCCATGGGTCGGTTTCTGAACTCCATCAGCCGTGGGCAACACAAACACTCCTCTCTAGGTGTGACAGGCCCTGATGTCAATCTGCAGGTTAGTGATAGGCACTCTCCAGCCCTCCAAGAATCTCTTTGCTGTCAGCCCCTACTCTAGTGGACACTTACAGAATTCACCAGTTCACTGCTTCCAAAGAAACAGTACTCCCTAGCATATCAGTTCCATCTCAAATCACCACTCAACTTAACTTACATCACTTAATTTGTTTATGGTGAAATCATATTTAAGTTTATGTAACAAAGTATGGCGATTCAATTAGTAGCAAGTAGAAGTATTGGAAACAAATGGTTACATATAAAATCATAATGTGAACATAAGAAAGGCCATACTGGGTCAGACCAAAGGTCCATCTATCCCAGTATCCTGTCTACCGACAGTGGCCAATGCCAGGTGCCCCGGAGTGGTTGAACCTAACAGGTAAAGATCAAGTGATCTCTCTCCTGCCATCCATCATCCCCCTCTGACTAACAGAGGCTAGGGACACCATTCCTTACCCAGCCTGGCTAATAGCCATTAATGGACTTAACCTCCATGAATTTATCCAGTTCTCTTTTAAACCCTGTTATAGTCCTAGCCTTCACAACCTCTTCAGGCAACAAGTTCCACAGGTTGACTGTGCACTGTGTGAAGAAGAACTTCCTTTTATTTGTTTCAAACCTGCTGCCCACTAATTTCAATGAGTGGCCCCTAGTTCTTCTATTATAGGAACAAGTAAATAACTTTTCCTTATTCACTTTCTCCACGCCACTCATAATTTTATATACCTCTATCATATCCCCCCTTAGTCTCCTCTTTTCCAAGCTAAAAAGTCCTAGCCTCTTTAATCTCTCCTCATATGGGACCCGTTTCAATCCCCTAATCATTTTAGTTGCCCTTCTCTGAACCTTCTCTAATGCCAGTATATCCTTTTTGAGATGAGGAGACCACATATGTACACAGTATTCAAGATGTGGGTGCACCATGGATTTGTATAACAGCAATAAGATATTCTCCGTCTTATTCTCTATCCCTTTTTTAATGATTCCTAACATCCTGTTTGCTTTTTTGACTGCCGCTGCACACTGCATGGACATCTTCAGAGAACTATCCACGATGACTCCAAGATCCTTTTCCTGATTAGTTGTAGCTAAATTAGACCCCAATGATATTGTACGTATAGTTGGGGTTATTTTTTCCAATGTGCTTTCTAGAGCTTAGACTTAACTCTCATGTCTGATAAAGTATTGCTCACCAAAAATATTTTGCAGAGCTTTGTAGCTAGGCTGGCTGTGGCCCTTCTTTTACAGACATGCTCTCTGTCAGCTAGCCTCCTAAGGGAAGGATTCAGTGTGCATCTTTGTGCTGCATGATATACCAGACCAATGCTTTTTCATAAGCAGGACACACCTCCTTGCTGATTTTCTTTCTGTAGATTTCTTCTCTTGTAGATTTTGCAATCGCTCAATTTGCATCTGTCTCCGTATCCAAATACACATACAGTGTGGGGCATGCAATATACAATATGCTAATGGTCAGCTTTCTGGTGACCTGCCTTAAATACAAGACCTTGAGTGCATAATTTTCAGTATAGGTACATCTGAAATGTTATCTATACCTACATTTCCCAACGATGATGACTAGTTGGCTACTGGCTCTCGATAAAGATCTCACATGCCACCCTTGGGTCGGATATCTGCATAATAATTCACCAAAGGGATCCCTGTAAAATCACTGCTAGCTGGCACCAAGGCTGGGTCATGGCAGCATATTCTATTCAGTACAGCTCAGCGGTTATTACACTTCGTGGGTATGAATAATATTTTTAGTTAACATGATATGGAATGCAGAACAGCATGATGTTGTACCATAGGTTGTAATAAAGTTATTGTCCCAGTTAGAAACCCTGGTGGTCAGAAATATTAACTACTAACCTTCAATGCCACAAAAGACATGGTTTGTAATGGTAGGACAGTTTCTTATAACAATCAGCTCCTGAGTGATTTACAGTATACTACAGTCTGGGAGGCTGCTTTTCTTTGTGGATACAAATGGTATGGCAAAGGAAGGTTTTTAGACAGTGTAAAATTAAAATATAAACGTTCGCACAGTGAAGCACAGTCCGATTTGTGAAGGAAGTGACTTAGGAATCATACCTCTGAGGGATTTAGGTTTTGCTTTCAAAATGTGAAACTTTCTATAGTAGGGAAAAACAAAATATTGCTGTGTTTCAGGAGTGACAGACATCATACAACCTGTTCTGGTGTTTAGGGAATCCCAGAATTGTACTTAACCCTAGGGGCTACCAAACTGTTATATACATCTGTATCAATTTATGGCATATATCTCTTTCCTATTTACTCTCCAAAAGTGATTAGATTTTTTTCCTACAAGTGCTGTTTTAAGTGAAGAGGAATATTTACAGTTGCTCAAACTAGACTGTGAAAATTACAAATTAATATTTAGTATCAGAGGAGTAGCCATGTTAGTCTGGATCTGCAAAAGCGACTAAGAGTCTTGTAGTGGGCTAAGACCCACTTCTTCAGATGAATGTTGTGGAAATCTCCAGAGGCAGGTATAAATATA